>CM069912.1:89708321-89772926 GCA_036172215.1 Camellia granthamiana
TGAGACAGGTAGAGCATGGGTTGGGGGTTTCAGTGTTGAATTGGTTTATTTGTGTATATTTTATGTGGTAACGGTTTGATTAATGAGGTCGGTTTGTCTCAAGTGATATTGTCATAGTTTTGGCATGTATGTTATTTTCTTTTCGTGTTAAAGGTATTGTATGTAAGTTTATGTGTCAAACGGGTTGTAGAAATGTTTCATTTTCCCTTGGCTTAAGGCTTGAGAATCTCATTCATGTATTAGACATGGATGTATGTGATGGGTTGGGAGCGTAAAGAATGAAAGGCAATTTTGACTTTGTGAACACGCTATCGAAAATGAGTTGTTAATATCTATTTATTTTGAGATAGATAATGTAAAAGAAGAAAAAGAGAACGTTATTTATTGTTGAGCAAATTGGATGATTTTTTTTTTTTTGAAAAGCATATATATATAGTATACCTTGATTATAAACCATCACATTATTCATATGGTATGATATGAAGCATTCATGATCATAACTGTTTGTATGTTTTTATTGTTTAAGATCATATTGGGATCCCTACTAGGGTTTATGCTCATCCCACGTTACTAATCCTTTTTCAGGTACAAGTCGATAAATGATACAAGATCGGTGATCTTCCTTACGTTTTGGCCACGAGGCCTCTGTTTGTTGGCGATCCTTTCTTTCTCTCTTTTATGTAATAGTAGAAGCCTAAGGGCAATTTATTTAATTGTAATCCATGTTGCATTTCAATTTGTATATGTGACTGAGGGAAACCTTTATGTATTTCTGGATGTCAGTGGATTTCCTTTCCCTATTGTATTAATGAAATGGATTATAAAGACGAGATTTGGTAATGATAACGGGTAATAAAAAGTGGAGCGTGACAACTTGGTATTAAAGCGAACAGGGTTGAATATCTTGGGCTCACGGGAAGTGGTGTTTACCATAATGGGTTCATTATGTTTTAGTGAGGACGTTTCCATATAGTTAGTATAAGTGTTAGGACTTATGTGTTGCATTTATGTGAGCATGGGGTTAAGTTTCTTGAATAGTACTTGTAGCCAGTGAAGTTACTGTGAGTTCTTATTGGAAACACGCTTGATCAACGTGGTTTCTGATAGAAATTCCTTGAGAATTCCGGGGTGAATGACTATCTTTGTGGACTTGACTCGATTATGTGTTTAAGTGTTTAATTGTTTATATGTAATAGAAATTGTGTGTTTTGGGGACTAAGTGCGTCTTATAGCTTAGCGGTAGTGAGTGTATATCTCGGGGAAGGCTATTGTGTTGTGCACTAAGTTTGGTTTGGATTTTGGTTTTATAGGATGTCTATATGAGGGAATAAAGAGCGGATTGGAGATAGGGGTGCCAGTAGGGGCACAACGGTTCCTTTCACACATGTTGTTGCAGCATCAATTGTCGGCGAGAAAATTGCACGTAAGATTGTAAGAGCGGTGCAGAGGGATCTAACTCGTAATGAAGAGCACAACGGGCGTACCCTTAAGCTTACTAAGGAGTGTCTTCAAATCCACCAGAGTTTTTGGGGGAGGCTAAACCACTAAAGGCGGATGATTGGTTAGAATAGATTACCAAGACTCTTGATATGCTCAGAGTCGAAGATGAGGGGTTGAGGATTTCTTTGGCGAGTTTCCAATTGAAGGGAGATGCAAGTTATTAGTGGGAGTATGCTAAGAACACTGTAGGTAACACGTGGATGGCTTTCACAGAGGCCTTTTTGGCCAAGTACTTCCCTTTTTCTGCTCGGGAAAGGTTACAAGAATAGTTTGTTGACTTGTGCCAGGATGCTATTCCTTTGGCACAGTTTGAGATACGATATACTAGTTTGTCGAGGTTCGCTCCAGAGTTGGTGGCAACGAAGGAGCGTCATTGTTATGAGTTTGAAAGACGGTTGTGTGATGATATTCGGGAGAAGGTTGCCGGATCTATGTACAATTACTATGCTCTAGTTCAGGCGATAGCCCATGTGGAGGCCACGGTTGTTCGTATTGGTCGTGTTAGGGAGGAGGCCACTTCGGCAACTTCTACTGTTCGTAAGCACTCTAGGCTCAGCAAGAGGTAGAAGCAAGCGCATGTTCAATTCCAAGCTTAGCCTTTGTCTTCGTCGGGAGTTTTGGACTCATCCGTTGGGAGGCCCAGTGAGGTTCAAGCTTTAGGCCAGTCTCAAAGTAGGGGTTCTACTAGTTGTTTTGATTGTGTTCAGTTGGGCTGTGTTAGGCGTTCGTGCGTTTTGTGTGTGAATTCTTCGGGTGTTTCATAACCCAGTCGAACTCAGTCTTATCAATGCAATCAGGGCCGATATCGGTACCAGGCTCGATGAGGACAGACTTCAAGAGCCTTGCGAGGGTCAACTTTTTAGCCAACATAGTAGCATCACCTTGAGAGAGGCTTTTATTTTAGAGACTAGTGATGTAATATCTGAAAATTTTGTTGTTGACCGGTGTGCAGTTCGATGTTGAGGCATCTTGATTATGTGTTATATATATATATGTTGTTGTTTGTTTATCCTCATGTATTGGGGACACGCATTGAATCTTGAACTCTCTTCTATATATATGTAATGAGAAGTTGTTACTGGGTCAATAATCCTAGTGTCGTTGTATATTTGATATTAATTTATGAGATGGTTATGCGATGGCCTGTGAGCCTTGCTCTGTTTAGAAGTTGTTTGTTAAGAATGAGAAATCCATGGGTTATCGCGATTGGTGTGGTACTATCGTAAGGGCCGAGTTATAAGGCTTTGAATGTGTTGAATCTAAGAGAATATGAGACTTTAGAGTTTTGTGGAATTGGTGAAGTTAAGTGAGAATGTCTGAGGTAGTGTGAGATTTGTGACTCGAGGTAGTAAGTATTGTGTTTTGTGTGTTGTTTAGTGTATTTGGTTTGGTAGATTATTAATGTTTGTTGTGATCCTACCGATCCTGATGAAGGTAGTGTTGTGTTGTGGTTTGTTATGCGTTGATAAATATGTGTGGATGAAATGAGTTTGTGGCATTCAAGCGTTGAGTGGTATTATTAGAAAATTATATGGAGTTTATGAGTATGGGAAGAATTTAGTGGTTGGATGCTAGAAGTATTCCTTAGAAGGAAGAAGGTCTCGGGTAACGAGTATGATAGCAACTACTAAAATGTCAAAACAACTGTACAATGTTTAAACCCACATTCATTCTCACTTGACAAAAGAGTTACAAGCATCCTTTTTATTTCAAAATCAAAACCCATTAACTCAATCTCCAACACTTACAACCATTAGCCAAAACCCATTTTTAATAGCCAAAGTCCCAATTTTTGTTGATACGCAACCATAGCCCAACACGACACAACATCGATCAAACAGTCACGAGACTTGATTTACTTCTTTTTAGCCCTCAAACTCTAATTCATTTATATAAAACACATAACCCAATAATTACCCGAGATTAACTAATTTGTTTTATTAAACCCTCAATTACCAATTAGGGCCTTCCACCACTATCAACATATATGTGATAAACTACCTCCATATTTACCAAATCAACAAGAACATGACATCTAAAATCCCTAAAACTCTAAACTCTAAACCCCTTTTATGCTTTTGAAAATCACATAATAAAATCATGTTTTTAATGCGATAAAAACTACCACATGTCTATCTATAACGAGGTATTGAAAGAAGTAAACAAATCCCTACCTTTCAAAGCAAAAAGAAGAAAAGCCAAAAAACCCCACGACAATGAAAACACGATCCGCTCAGATTAAAAGGAAGCCCTCACTGAGCTCTACATTTTGGTATAAGGAACTAAGGGCAGGAAATGGTTAAAAATAAATGAAACCCAAGCTTGAAAGCTTAAGGATCCCAAAAATAGCAAAAGGAGAGAGAGAGAGAGAGAGAGAGAGAGAGAGTGAGTGGGTGAGCTAAAAGTGACTTTTAAACTGGCTAACCTTGAACAAACTGCTCAATTGATGAAACCTATGCTTAAGCATAAGACACAACATATTGCTCGAGCGATCCAACCTAGGCTTGAGTGAAGAAACCAAACTCCCAGAAGTTCAGACTGCACAAGGAACAGACCACTTGAATGAACAAACTACTGCTCAAGTGAACATCAAGAACTCATAGAACCCTAAACTGCTAACCAAAGTACTAGATGAATCGAAGGACTGCTCAAGTGAACAAACCTTTGCTCAAGTGAAGAGAAAAAAAGAAAAACTGAGAGTGCTATACATTGTAGTTGTGGATTGAGACCCAACTATGAGGTTTCTTGGTTGTCTAAATTATGGAGTAAGTTTTCCACTTCCAAATTTAATATGAAGTTTTTTATTTTTTTGTTCGCTAAAATCTAACTTTGATTAGTATTTTGTTATTTATTTACTTAGTTGTTTATATTTTCCTAGAAAAACGGGGCTTGTGGCTTCTTCTCTTGGTATGATCCACCAACTTGTCCTTGTAGTAGACCAGTTTTGCCGAAGTTGGTAGACAAGGTTACAGGCATAGAGGAAATGGTAATTGAGATAGGAGTGGGCATCGGCCTGTTGGCCCGCCCAGCCTTAATTTTTTTAGGGCATGGGAAGGTTGTTTTAGCCCGTAGGGTCGAGCTGTGCCAACATTTTTAGCTCAAGATATTAATAGGCTGGCTTGGATTTATACTTTCAACCCGGCCTGACCTACTATTAAATTAATTAATTAATTATATATAAATGTTAAAAGATATATATTTTTTTGTTGGGATGTAGATTTTATCTTTATTGATTTTATTAAAATTCACATTTGTGGTGATGTGTAATTGAATTTATTTAAGAAAATTTTCAATTTATACACAATCTTTTAATTTATAATGATGTTAGTATATTTATTTAATAAATATAATGTGTGACTGAATTTAATTATGGAATGTTTTAAAAAAAAATTAACATATAGCCCTGTTGGTGGGCTTGGGATTTACAATTATTTTTTGGGCCGGGCTTGGGAAAGTGTAGAGGGCCGATATTAGAGTCGGGCCGGGCTTGGACAAACATAAAGTACATTATTATGTAGTGCTGGCCGGACCCAAACCCAGCTTGGCCTGACCTGACGAATGCCCACTCCTAATTGAGATTTCAAGATAGAGGAGGTTGTTCAAACTTATCGTGCTAGGTAGAAATGGATTATAGCTGGATTGGTTGTTGCAGTGATTATAATTGGAATGTTAGCAATTAGTAGTTAGCAGTTAGGGAATGTAGGTTAGTTAGTTAGTTGGATAGAAGTCATGGTTGAATGAATGTAATGGCAAATATGCACATGCCAATATGAACTGAATGTATAATTTTGATTGAAATGAAATTCCTTCTTCTGTTTTCACTGTGTTTTTGGTTTGTTTGTTTTTAATTCCTTGTTTTGCTAATGTTTGTTTGTTTGTTTGTTTGTTTTGATTTTGTAATGAATTTCATGCATTTGTTTTTCCAATGCCCTCCATGTGATTGAAAAAAATGTCCAGGTGAAGGGAAATTGATGCACACATGCCTAGAGAAATGTCAAAGTGAAACCTATGCATACAATGCCCTCCATGTGTTTGAAAAAACGTCCAAGTGAAAAAATGTGAACCTGTTTTTTAGATACATGCAATATGTTTGAAAAATGTCCAAGTGAAAAAATGTCCAAGAGTCCAAATAAGCATGCAATAACCTATTTCAAAAAATGTGTGCATAAATTTCACTGTTCCAAGTAACCTATTCTACAAAAGCATGCAACAACCATTAAGCATGTTTAAAACCTGTGCCATCACTTCCTTAACAACAAAACAATCATCCACAACCATTCAAACCAAGCATGCACAACCTTCAAACATTTCAAAACATTAAGGTTGCCATACATTGATGTTAAGTAAATTGTTCCAAACACATAATTAAGGTTGCCCATTACGAAACCCTGATGTTAATTGTCCGCATAACCATGCCCCTAAACCAAATAAAAATATGTTCATGATAGATCCAAAAGCATGTTTTTTTAATTGGTTTAAAAGATTAGATAGAAGACAAAGTAAAAACATGAATGACTTAGGTTACATGACCATTACAAAAAAGGCTTCCAAACCGAATAATTCAAAACACTTAGTTCACCGTGTCCCTATTAACACTAGCCTAGCTACCTATAGCTTCTTCAACTTCATTCCTTCTCATGGTTGTGTAGACACCCCATTTTGACTGGCCCTAAGACTTGGGCGCTTTGTTTTCATTATCCGATGATGACAATCAGAATGTGTTTTTCACAGAATCTTCAGTAAGAGAGATGAAATTTGAGTTTTAATCCTAACCTTCACACATTTTTGGCCAAATTATTTTTCATCCAAAATTCACCAATCTCCACTACCAAAAGAATCATGGCTCTTCAATCTCCACTACCAAATTTCCTACACATCAATCCCCGCTTACTATCCACTTTCATAATCACACCCCACAATCTCCACTCACCATCTACTTTCATAATCACATCTCACAATCCCCACCCATCATTCATTTTCCTAATCATACCTCATTGTAGACACCCCATTTTTGACCGCCCTTAAGACTTGGGCGCCACTAATTGTTTACTTGATGGTGAAGGTTATGTTGTGCAAAGGTTCGATTTTTTCGGCAAGAGGAGCTCCAAATCCCGACCTCACACCCCATTTTTGGACCAAAGCCTTTTGACCAAAATGATTTTTAGGCCTTAAAAACCCTTTCTTTTAAAATATTTTTGAAAAAAGTTTCTACGATGTTCCAAGGCTCGCATTTTGTTAAATGTTGCGCTTTTCGGTAAACCGAGCAAAGACGAAATGGAAATAGAAGAAAGAGAGGTGAAATCTATGAAAAATATTTCAAACCATCTTATTTAGGGGTTTGGGGTTGAAGAAAAGAGGAGCGGAGGCAAGAAAACTAGCTGAGAAGAAGTTAGGCATGAATCCGAGTAGGATCGAAACTGAGCAGTTTTCACTAAAATAGACATATCTTCTTGCACACTTGGAATTTTGATGTGAGGCTACCACCATTGGAAAGAATACTTCCAGGGATTCAATTTAGGCTCAAGAATGACCTGCAAAGGAGTCCAGATGAAGGAGATATGCCCATTTGACATTGGGCCCTAAAAGCAGATTTTTCTTGCCAACTAGACATGGAGGTTACTGGCCATGGATGAGCTTTTCTGGCCATGTGCCAGCCATGAATGGCCTTTTCTGGCCACTTGCCATCCAAGAGCGTGCCTTGCCAGCCAGAAATGGACCCTTGCCAGCCATTGGTGCAAAAAGTCAGATTTCTGCAGATATTTGTCTTCCAGTTGTTCCAGCTGTCCATTTTGGGATATTTTCGACCTAAGCTCTTGTTTTTCTTTATATAGAGGGCCTTCTCTATTGTTTTAGAGGTTAGAACATTTTAAGGTTGGAAAGATTTGGGAGCCTTTCTCTCTACAATCCTCTATCTCTAGACTTCTCTCTCTCTTCAGCTTTTGTGCTTAGAAGCTTGCATACTTCAAACTTTAACCTATCAACCCCTAACCAAAGTGGTTCATCTTTGGGCTGAGATTGCTTGAGGCTCTCTTGGAACTCCTTAAGGTGGTTTTGACTTGTATTTGTGCCTAAATGTGTGCTTGGCTTCACGAGGTATAAGCTTTACCCTTTAAGCTTGTTTTCAATACTTGTTTTACCATCTTTTTGTACTGTTTTTGGTGTGCTTTTCAACTACAAAAAGCTCTGTTTTTATGACCTAAAAATGGTGGTTTGAGGTTACTTTGTGTTAAGGGGTAATCCACCCTTCTTGTCTCTTTGTTTGTTTAAGCTTTTGTGCCATTTTCCATCACTTTAAAACCAACTTTTTTGGGCCTTTTAACCACTAATTTTCAGAGGTATTTCAATGGTAATAATCAACTTTTGAAGTCCAAAATTGGAGGGGTTAGCCTCCCCTCCTTGTGTCTTGCTTGCATGCTGTAGACACCCCATTTTTTACCGTCTTCGAGACTTGGACGTCACCATTAGGGCACTCGGTGATCATCCTTGTTCGTGCTCGTTTTGAGTTCCCAGAGACCTCGGCTGCGCGCCTTGCCTCAGGATCTCTCAACTCGTTTGTTTTGTGTTTGGTTTTGCACCAAATACTTGAGTTTTTGCCTTCAAAGGGCAGAGAATGGCTTGTTGGCCACCCCCAACCCCCACCGGCCCTCCCTTTACTTCACCGGCCATTCATTGTTTCCACCGGCCATGGTTTCTTGATACCAATGGCCGGTCGGCACTTAGTGTGGCCGGCCGGCACTTTGTTTGGCTGGTGACCTATTTTTCTGGCCGGTGTGAACCTCTTGCACCCTCCAGGCTTGGTGCATGCCAGCTGTGCCAGCTGGAATGAACCAACACTCCTCCCCGTGCATAAAGTGGCTGTTTTGAGCCTTTGCACCCCATTTCCTTCTAGAAGGATGAACCCCTTGGTCAAGCTTCTTGAGGAAGCTTGACCCTTTGTCATGGCTTCCTCAAGAAGCCTTGACCCCCTTGCACCCTTTGCCCCTTTTCATTTAGCTTCTTTGAGAAGCTTCAAGCTTTCTCTTTTGCTTATAAGAGGATCCCTCCTCTCCCATTGTCAAAGGGTTGGAGGTTTTGAACAAAAAAACTAGAGATATACATATATACATCTGTCATATACTCTCTCTCTCTCTCTATATTTCCCTCTCTCTCATCCCTTGTGTGTGTTTTGTGGCTTAAAAGTGTATTTTTACCTTAGTTTTGCACTAAGACACACACCATCACACCTTATTTCGACCTTGAGGGGCTTGGAGGGTTTGTTCTTGAGTTTTTGGACTGATTTTGATCAAAGGAAAAGGGTTGCATTTGCTGTTCATCAAGGGTTCTTCAAGGGTAACTACTTTACTTTAGTTTCCCCAACCTTGCATTGGCTTTTGACCTGTCTTGCATGCTGATTTAAGCTTTGTTTATAACTACAAAAAGTCTTGTATTTTCATGCTTTAGATCTTTCATTGAGGGTATTTTGTTGCTTGGGGTCGACCTCCCCCTCTTAGGCTTTGTTTGACCCTTTTTGTGCTCTCTTTTGTTAAGCTTTGTTTACCTTGGTGTGTTGGCCTTCTCACCACTGAAATCCAGTGGATTTTCAGTGGTGAAGAAGGAGGTTTGAGGACTTGTGTAGGGGAGGGACACCCCTCTCCCCCATGTCTCTCATTTTTGCATGTTTTGGCTCATAAGGATAGCATGCATGAGTAGTTGCATTTGGTACCATTTCAGAGGTCTTTGGTTGTTTTTGGGTCATAATATACCCCTGTCCTTGGTCGGATTCATGGCCCTTTGCATGTATAATACACTTGCTTTGTAATTCTCCATTTTACCTAAAAGTGTGCCATGTGTTTAGCCTAGCATATCCTCATGTTTTGACCTAACTTTGTGAAGTACTGGGCCATATTTTGTCATGCTTAAGGTCTGTTGGCCATTGATTTGGTCTTGTTTAGCATGTTTGATATAGTTGCTTTGCATTTTGGCTTGTGAGTCCTAAGGATGTGAGTCCTAAACATGCATTGGTTAGGCTATTTCAGTGATTTGGAATCACTTAGCATGTTATTTCAGTCCCTAAACCATGCTTGTACGCTCGCATTCATCACTTCTCTCATGCTTTGAAGATGTGCCCTCTTATGCCTTAAAATGTGCATTGTGTATGCCTATGTGTTGGGATCATTTAAGTTGCCATATCAGTGGGTTTTGAGGCTCATTTTTACATGCTAGAATTTTGTTTTAGGTTGCTTAGTTCATGCCATGTGTGGTCATGAAGAGTAGTAGCCATGTGCTCCATGTTTTATGCCCCTTTGCTTAAGTCATTTGGGATACCCTATGTGCGGGTTTTGGGTCTCATTCTAGCATGTCATGACACTTTTTTTGGTTGATCTAGTGTCCATGTTTGCCTTCTTGGGTATGCTTGAAAGTTGGCCTTCATGCCTTAGTCTTAGGCTCATTAGTTTGCATACTTGTTTTGCATAATTGGCATCATCATTTTAGTCCATTTTGGCCACTATTTATGGCAAGGCTAAGGTCTGTCCTTTATGGTTTAAGTCCACCATTGCATGTTTATCATATGTTTGTTGCATATTTGGCCCATTATATGTTGTCACATGCTAGCCTTATTGCATAATTGTCCATGTTTGCATTACATTTGCATCTCATATGATTAGCACGTCACATACTTACATGCTTAGGATACATTGCATTTGTCATGATTCCTAGCTTAGCCTCATGTTGCCTAAGTGAGCTACATTTGCATACATGCATTGCATTGTTTGGTTTGGGGTGTCAAGCCAAACTTGAGGGGTGAGAAGTGTTCATACTCCAAGTGATGTAACACGTCTCAACCCTCGGTCGCCAATGACCTTGACTTCAACATGATAGGGTGTTGGCACTCATGTGTTTTGTTTACATGCATTTACATTAAATTGCAACCTTGACCTCTTAGGCCATCATGCATCAAAATGCACAATTGATGGCCCAAGAGCTGAGGATCATGCTCCCTTGAGTCCATTGCATGATAGGGAGTGTGGCCATGCTTACATTTGCTTGAAATTCCATGCCATACACTGCTTGCCCTCTGCTGCTGTCAACTGCAGGTTCTGCAGGAAATTTTGGCCGGTCGGCTAAATACAGTGCCGGCCGGCCATTAATTTTTGGCCGGTAGACAAAAATGTGGCCGGTGGTCCCTCCCCTTGGCCGGTGGTGTTTATACTTGGCCGGTGGTATTCCCCAACATCCATAGAGCATGTCCCAAGACTTTTGCAGTCTTCAGAGAAGCAGGGCAGTGTAAACAGAGGCAGCAGTGGCATGGTACGGGTTTTCCGGGCGAGACGGACTCGAGCATGCATCATTCGCGCATTCCAAGGCAGGGCTGTGGCCTTTTCCCCTCTGCATTCAATTTGTTAATTGAATTGGAAATTTTGTAATAATTAATTAGCTAGGATAGTTGATTTATTTATTCAATTTGTATTATTCTTTTGGTCCCTCCGAGTGAGGGTAATTGTGTAATAAGTGTGTGTGAGTGTGTATATGTCTCCCAACCCCACGTCTTTCTTCCCTTTTATTTACCTGCTTATGATGGTAGACTAGGGCATATTCAAATTAGCATACAGTATGATAGCATGTTTGCATTCATTCATCTGTTTTGCATGCACCGGGCTCGGCGCATCATTCTAACTGCATCTGCATTTCAATTCCAAATTGAATACATGTTAGTTGTAGCATTTCACATGCCATTCTTTAGGATAGCTGAGCCTATTATAGTTGCATTTTGCATGTGTTGCATTAGCCATCTTAACATGAACTAGGATCATGCACATGATTACTAACTAGTTTCTGTTTTGGCTTGGAGTACTCTGTAAGTTCTTTTGCTTTAGCATCCTTGCATGCGTGCGAGTGTTGCCATGACAGCATGATTACCATGAGGCTAGTTACTTATGTGATATAACTGCTTGAATGCCTGTGGATGGAGGTTGGATTACCTAAATTGGAATAATGCATTAAAACTGTGAGTTTTAAGCCCACTAGATAGTGGCAAAACCATCTTTTCTAAAGCCCACTTGAGGGTGGTAAAATCTGCATTTTAGCCTACTTGCGAGTGGCAAACCACTTTTAAAACGAACATACAATGTTTTGTTCCAATTTAGGCGATTTGGTCTATAATTGTTTGCTGTGCGCATAACATAGTAATTTTAGGCTAATAACTGGAATAAGAACACATAACGCTTTCAAAAATGGATATCACAGTTAGTAGAGGCCGATCTTCGGATCGGGCGAGAGGGGGTGCTCATAGCTGACCTTCCCCAATCGTACCCAAGTTCCCGAGCCGAAGCAACTTTGGTGATGACGGACACGTGGCCTTTGGCACCGAGTCAGGGTTTCCTAAATTCCCCCATTAAAATATTTAGGTGGCGACTCTATATCTGGCAAAGCAGTCCATGTTTGGCACTTCTTTACAAAAATCTGTTTTCCAAAACGATTTGCCGGATTTGGACTCTTTGATTCAAATTAAGAACCGTGACAAAATTGAGTCCGAACTGTAACCCGTGAGCTCCCTCACGGACCTGTTACAGTTTCTGGCGACTATGCTGGGGAAATTTAGAGAGCTTGACTCGAACTCGTGATATCCTAGTTTGATTTCATTTATGTGTCTCTTTGCATTGCATGTGCATTGATGCGCCTAGGATACCGTGTTTGCCATCTGCCATTCCTGAACGGTTTGCCGGAGGCTTGTCTTGTCAAGACATGTCTATAAGGCTGACCGGTTATGGGCTCTGACAGCATGGAAACACAAACCCCAATTTTCCCGGGGCACCCTTTCTGACCATTCGACCTAGTGCATATCGAAATCCATAGCGACTATTCCAAACTAGGACAGGTTGCTTACCCAATGTTAGGTTGTTTGAAAACTGTTGCATGTATAGTGAAACCCTAGTTCCTGACAAAAATAGGACAGGGAAACCCTACCCCAACGTAGGGGTGTATTGGCTCTCATTTACTTGCTATGTGTTTTAGAGTGTATCTCTACAGGAACGCACATATCAGTTTGCAAAGTTTGAGTATCAGGCCCGAGGGCACCAATGTCAGTATTTGACAGAATCAGTTATCTGCGGGTATCAGATTCAGATTTAGGGGCAACGATTTGCGAACAGAGATCAGTGTTTGAGAAAAAGTGTATCCAATTCATTGGTAGAACATTATGATACCCAACCGTGTGTTGTATGTTTATTTTACGTTATTACGCTATCCGATTGTCTGTTTATTTATACACTTTATTTATCTTTTTGCTAGGGTAGTTGAGCATAATTGCTTCTGACCCAGTAGATATTCCCCAAGCACTCTGGACTAGAGGTCGTCGACTCCATCGATCTGAGGATGTGGTAGACGGACAACCAGTGTACCACTCTCTACCCCCGGTTACTAGACGGAGGACAGTTAGGCAGAGGGCATCAGTAAAGCAGTCAATTCAGAGGGCCTTATCTACCCCACCTGAGTTCAGTAGGGATCAGGGTTCTGTTTCTCCTACAGAGAGAGAATATATACCGGTAATTCAACCAGAGCAGAACAGTATGGCCAGTTTAGAGGAGATGGTGCGCCAGCTCTAAGAAAGTATGAAAATGATGCAGCAGGATGCTGTCTGACAGGTAGAGTTCGCCAAGCAGCAGGCCACGGTTATGAATGAACAAGCAGAGTTAATTGTGAGGTTACAGCAGCAAACCGGAGCCTCTGCTTCGCAACAAGTTCCTCCCCCACCAGGAGTTCCAACCCTCGGGGAGACAGCTAATGTTCAGAATGATACGGACATTCCCATAGGACCGCCTCCACCCCCGATCCTACCCCCAATTCCACCCCAGTTATCAAAAACACCCACCAACTTACCGGACTCTCCCATTGAGTTCGAGACAGATCCCACAGCACTGAAGCTGAGCAAGCTTGAAAAGCTGTTCAAGAGATCCCAGGGAGGTAAGACCATTCCCGACATTGAAGACGGGTATACCGATGCAGCCGTGACGTTGCCTGACAGATTCAAAATGCCGCACGTTGATCGATTTGATGGGTCTGGGGACCCCATGGTGCACCTGAGACTATTTTCAGATATCTTAAGGCCAATGGGCCTCACCAGACTCCAGAAGTTGTCTCTGTTCGACCGGACCCTATCGGGTGTGGCGGCCATATGGTATGCCAAATTAGAAGATGATGTCAAGAGAAACTGGGACGAGATGGCCGAGGCCTTCAATGCGCAGTACTCATACAATACACAAATCGAGGTTACAACACGTGATCTCGAGACAACAAGGCAAGAGCCCAAAGAGAGCTTTTCAGAATTTGTGACCAGATTGAGGGCCAAGGCCTCGATGATGACCTTGAGACCCACAGACAAAGATCAGATTCGGATGATTGTGCGCAACCTTCAGCCGAAGTTGATGCAGAAGATGATTGTACTCCCCTTTCCTACTTTTTCTGACCTGCATGAAATGGGGGTACAGATTGAGGATGCCTTGAAACAAGGCTTAATTGATAATGACCGGGAGCAACCCCGAAGAACTTTCAACCGCAACACTAATGCAGGCCCGAGCGGCACTTCAACTACAAGAGCTTCCGAAGTGAGCATGGTCACTACCGTCCCCCCTCCAAGAAATATGGCAGCTACACCATTCTCCGGTGCGTCCGGAAGCAACCCACAAACAGCCAAATACCCACCCAAAAACACCAGAACCTTCGCCCCACTATACATGCCCTTGTCCAAAGCTCTGGGGGTGCTAATCAGAAAAGGGCACTTGAAACCCCTAGAACCGCGGCCCCTACCAGAAAGACTTCCCTCTACCCACAACCCAGCCAAGTATTGCGCATTTCACTAACAGCACGGTCATGACACCGACCTGTGCTTCCGATTACGTCATGAGATTCAAGATCTCATCGATAACGAGGTAATTCTGCCTCCCGAGAAACCCAATGTTACTACAAACCCTCTCCCCACACATAACCAAGCCCCACCGCTCAAAAGAATCAACTTCATCCAAACTGGGGTCGTGCCCTACGATCCTAGCATCTATATCACCCCTTCCCACCTGCCTAAGCCGGAGGTGTTCCTTCCTGATTGCACCAACTTGTGCATGATAGGCATCTCCACAACCCAGCCTACGCCAACAGTGGTGATTATTGAGGATAGAAGATGGGAGATCCCAGAGGAGAAGAAGATTGTTGAGCCAGAGTCTGTGGGATCCGGGAGTTGTGTTGAGAAGACATATAGTCCGAGCGACTACATTTCGTCAATAGGCCAGGATAGGCCAGATGTGGAATTGCCAACAGGAGGAGAGCTGTGTGTGATCAAAGGGAATAGTCTGGGACAGGGAACAGATGATTTAATAGCAGTGGAAGAAGACCTTGCCAATCTCCAGTTTTACAGTAACCAAGATTCAGGGGACGCGGCAGTTAACTGGTTTAATTATGAGGAATCGGCAGAGGCTATCAGATGGTTGGATGATCAACCGGATGTGATAGAAGAGTTTCAGCCAGAACAGGGCCCGGCGGGGGGAAGAATGTCGGTGACGGCCGGAAGGGTCGAAGAACAGAGTACATCACCAGAGAGCGCCGGTGTCGAGAATTCCGCTCAGGATTGGAGCATTTCGAATACAGGAATTATTGAGCAGCCAGCTGTACTGATACGGTCGGAGCAGGAAAGATTTGAAGATTTCGAGAGAATCAGGAAGGCAAAGGCCCATTTGGGGACTGAAACTGCCGTGCGCACAGAAACAGAGAATGCTGAGGGCATGTGGATGGAAGGTGCTGCGAGTACGAGAACAGTCATACCAGAGCCGGACAGGTGTCTGTCGGCTGCTAATGGAATGTGGTGGGAGGATGAGGATTTATGTCTTGCCCACACAGATGAAGATTGGGGGAACAACCAACCTGATGACACCTGGTACCTTGGAGAAGTCGACCATATGACACGGAGCGGGCGGTACTTCAAACCCCCGCACCTAGATCAGCTAGAGGCTTCTGAGAAGGATAGAGAGGTTAAGAAGCAAAAGGAGAAACAACTTGAGGAGGAAGCTGTGCTTAAACAGCTAAAAAAGATACAAGCAGACATCTCCATCTGGGGACTGCTCATGGCATCACGAGTGCATAGACAGGCTGTCTTGACGGCCATGGACAAAGCCAAGCTTTCGATAGAAACCACGCCAGAACAGCTGGTGGGATTAGTCTTTCCGGGAGGAGCTACCCCGACGCTGACTTTTTCCAACAAGGAATTGCCACCTGAGGGAGCAAACCATAATAAGCCACTCTACATCTCCGTGGAGTGTAGGAATAAATGGATACCGGTGGTTCTTGTTGATACCGGATCTGCCATCAACGTCTGCCCGGCAAGGATGGCATATGCGATCGGTTTGAAAACCGCAGACTTTGTACCAACAGCCCAAGTAATCCGGGCGTATGACAACACAAGCCGAAAAGTGATGGGAACAGTTAAAATCTAGACGAAGGTTGGGCCGGGACAGCACGAGATAGATTTCCATGTCCTAGAAGTCCCCGCAACTTTTAATATGCTTTTGGGGAGGCCGTGGCTGCATCAGGTGAAGGCAGTATTATCCACTTTGCATCAAATGGTGAAATACCCCTATGGGAAGGGAGTAGCCATTGTGTTCGGGAATTCATCAATTCATCCACCACCGGAGGTATCTACGCCTGTTCTAGAAATTGAGCACGGCATGGAGGATGTGTTCATATCAGGCTTTTCTCTGGCTGAGGCTCAGGTTGTACAGAATATCATGGCTACTAACGAGGGGATATATGTCAGCGCTTAAGCAGTGTATCTCATGAACAAGCTCCAATACATCCCTGGGATGGGATTAGGAAAGAGCGGCCGGAAGGGCGTCGCAGCATTGGCCGAAGTGCCGCATAACCCTCATACCTTTGGTTTGGGTTATCTGCCCACCAAAGAGGACTAGGTAAGAAAGGGAAAGGAAATGGCTGGAAGAGCCAGAGCGAAACAAATGGAGAAACCTTTTGAGTTGATGCACCGGCCCATCCAGGGTACCCTAAACGGACGCTTCGTCCAGGAAGGGGAGGATTTTCCATTCTGTGGTTTTCCGGAGCCGTGGCTAAACGCGGAGAGGAAGCGCGTACCGGGGTTCGAGATCTTCTTTGACCTACAATTACCTGGGAATGATGTTGCCGAAGAACAGGCAGACCCGACAGTTGAGACTGAGCATGGTAGGGAAATGGAGTCTGAGGACACCGAACTTGAAATGGGGGTAGCACTGGCATGTCTACTTTCAGATCCTTCGATCAACCAGCTGTGCTTGGGGGATAACTTCTCGGTGTCCATGATCGGGAATGAAACGGTTGTGGGCCTACCATGAACTATTTTGGATGCATCCAGCGCACCCTCCCTCGCTTGGCAATACGAAGAGGGATTTTTGTCGAGCAGCACCGGGTCAGGTAGTGAGCCGGAATCTGATTCCACCAAGTCTTGTGAGTTGGAATCAGGTTCCAGCTCAACTGAGTCTGAGTCTGGTATTCCTGGGGGTGACAACCTGGATGCCACAGTCTTGTCTAGGTCGTCTTTTTCTTTCTCTTTCGAGTCTGTTGTAACAGAAGAATCAGACGGTTTGGAAGTACTTAATGAGAATGATATGGATGTGGTTTCTGAGTACTTTTCTGTGTCTTTGATTTATTGCTTGAATCAGGACTTTCAAAATTTTGACGAAAACGACGAGGAAGAAATTCCTCCGGTTTTGCAACGATTAATTGATCAAGAGCAGAAGAGATTTGTTAAACCCTTTGTGGATGAAATCACTACCGTGAACATTGGTACTGAGAAGGACCCGCGGCTGGTCCAGATCGGGTCCACGTTGTCTTCGGAGGAACGCAAGCGCTTAGTCGCGTTATTAAAAGATTTCAAAGATGTTTTCGCGTGGTCCTACGAAGACATGCCTGGGATCGATCCTGAGATTGTACAGCACCGGATCCCTCTTGACCCCGAGGCCCGACCTGTCAAACAGAAGCTCAGAAGGATCCGCCCTGACTGGGCCATCAAGATTAAGAAAGAGGTCACCAAACCGATCGACGCAGGTTTCCTGCTAGTGTCCGAATACCCGACTTGGTTGGCCAACATTGTTCCAGTGCCGAAGAAAGATGGCAGAATCCGAGTATGCGTGGATTTCAGGGATTTGAACAGAGCTAGTCCGAAGGACGACTTTCCCTTGCCGCATACTGATGAGTTGGTGGATTTCACAGCGGGCATGCTTTGCTTTCGTTTATGGATTACTTCTCAGGCTACAATCAAATAGTGATGGCACCCGAAGATCGGGAAAAGACTGCATTCACCACCCCGTGGGGGACATACTGCTATAGAGTCATGCCGTTTGGGCTGAAGAATGCTAGAGCTACTTATCAACGGGCCGTGACCACAATATTGCATGACATAATCCACAAAGAGGTTGAGGTGTACGTGGACGACCTGATTGTTAAGTCCAAAGAAAGAGAGGGCCACTACACCGCCTTGCGGAAGTTTTTTCAAAGGATCAGAGAATTTCGGTTGCGGCTGAATCCTCAGAAGTGTACATTCGGTGTTACAGTGGGAAAAATGCTGGGGTTTCTGATTACACAAAGAGGCATCGAAGTCGACCCTTCCAAAATTAAGGCCATCTTAGAAATGCCACCACCAATGACTGAAAAAGAGGTGCGAGACTTTCTGGGTAAAGTGCAATTCATAAGACGGTTTATCTCAAAATTAACCTTGACTTGTGAACCACTTTTTGGTCTTCTGAAGAAAGGCAAGAAATTCCAATGGGACGGCCGATGCCAGGCTGCTTTTGAACAGATCAAAGAATACTTACAAAACCCGCCCGTGTTGTCACCGCCAGAGCCGGGAAGACCGTTGATATTGTACCTTTCAGTGACTGAGACCACAATAGGCTGTATGCTCGCACAAGAATCTGAAGACAAAGTGGAGAGGGCCATCTACTATCTGAGCAAGAAGATGCTAGAGTATGAAACTCGCTACACACCGTTGGAAAAGGCTTGCTTAGCTTTGGTATGGGCTACCAGGAAGCTGCGGCACTACCTGTTAGCCCACTCTGTAATGTTGGTTTCACGACTTGATCCCATCAAATATCTTTTCGAGAAACCAGCACTTACGGGTAGGCTAGCTCGTTGGCTGCTGTTGCTCTCCGAATTCAATCTGCAATATGTGACACGCAAGTCAGTAAAAGGGAAAGCGGTAGCAGAGTTCCTTGCCGACCACCCGGTTGAAAAGGATGAAGCAGTCGAGTACCTGTTCCCAGATGAAGCCATTTTGTATGTTGAAGATGAAACTTGGACGATGTACTTTGACGGAGCGTCAAACCAGTACGGGTATGGGATAGGAGTGTTGTTGATAGCACCCGACAATTCCCGTATCCCTTTAGCATTTAAGCTCCGGCTCAGAGTCTCGAATAACGAAGCAGAATATGAGGCATGCATTACCGGTCTAGAAGCAGCCCTAGAACTAGGGGCAAAACGGTTGGACGTCATTGGGGACTCAAACCTTGTTGTGTCTCAAGCGAAAGGAGACTGGAAAGTCAAAGAGGAAAAGATGATAATTTACCACCAGACCTTGGATTTGTTAATTCCTCGGTTTGAGAAGCTAAATTTCACTCATCTAGTAAGAGAGACCAACAGGTTCGCAGATTCACTAGCAACTCTATCTTCCATGATAGACATCCCATCTGGGGTCCGGATGCGTCCAGTCATCATTGACCAGAAGTTTGCGCCAGCATATGAGTCAATTTCTGCCATAGATGAGGTTCAGGACGACAACCCCTGGTATTACGACATTTGGAACTTCTTGGAGAAGGAGACGAATCCACCAGGGACAAATGCCAAGGATAAAAGGGCAATCAGAAGAATGGCTGTTCAGTTCATCATCTGCGGGGGTAAGCTGTATAAGAGAGGTCATCTGGGAATGCATAAGCTCTGTGTAGAAGCTGAAGAGTCGAAACGCCTGATGGAGGCCATCCATAGAGGAGAATGCGGTGCACATATGAACGAGGTAATGTTGGCTCGGAAGATCCTCAGACAAGGCTACTATTGGTCTACCATGGAGGAGGATTGTATCGGCTTTGTTCGGCGATGCCACAAATGCCAGATCCATGCAAACCGCATGAACATCCCGCCGTCAAAGCTGTACAACTTGACTTCGCCATGGCCATTTTCAGTTTGGGGAATCGATGTGATTGGGGCTCTTACTCCGAAGGGGTCGAATGGGCATGAGTTCATCCTGGTCGCGATAGAGTACTTTACGAAGTGGGTCGAAGCCCAATCTTATGCGGTGTTAAAGGCTTCGCATGTCGCAAAGTTTATTAGAAACAACATCATCTGTCGCTACAGAGTCCCAAACGAGATTATTTCAGACAATGGTTCCCACTTCAAGAAGGAGGTGATTGATTTGTTGGAGAAATACAATGTGGCTTTTCATAAGTCATCCACATACCGGCCACAAACCAACGGAGCAGTTGAGGCTGCCAACAAGAACATCAAGCACATACTGCAGAAGATGGTGGAGACCTATCGGGACTGGCCAGATAAGTTGCCGTTTGCTCTGTGGGGCTACCGGACTTCAATTAGAACTTCTACTGGGGCGACTCCGTATTCATTAGTCTATGGGATGGAGGCTGTTCTACCTATCGAAATTGAGGTTCCGTCATTGCGAGTATTGGCCGAGTGTCAAATAGCCGAGGCAGATTGGTAGCAGAGCAGATTCGAGGAACTCATGCTCTTTGATAAGAGAAGGCTGAAAGCACTGTACCATGTCCAAGGTTATCAGCACAGAATTGCCCGGGCTTTCAACAAGAAAGTTAAATCTCAGAATTTGAAGGAAGGAGATCTGGTGCTCAAGGTTAATCGAGCTCCAATCCATGACCCAAGGGGCAAGTTCAAACCCAATTGGACTGGTCCCTATATCATCAAAGCTATTTGGTCGGGTGGAGCTGTTGTTTTAATGGACCTAGATGGCCTAGAGTTCTCACGACCGATCAACATGGACAAGTTGAAGAAATATTACCCCTGAGAGGCTCGCTAGGCCGAAAACCCGAAAGGGCGACCTAGGCAAAAGTCAGAGCACAGAAAATTGGAAAACATAAAAACTGAGCTCGCAAGGTTGAAAACCCACAAAGGGCGGCCTTGGCAAAAGTTAGAGCGTAAAAGGAGAGTGAAAATACCTGAGTGAACCTAAGCCGAACTACGTAAGGCTTGATTCCCATTTTTGGGATACGTAGGCAGCTTCATCCTGAAGTTCAGCCATAAACTTTTTCCCCGATCAACTTTGTCCATTTGATCATCCTGGGCCATCTTTGTCTATTCAGCATCCAAGGGTTCGGTTATGATCTCCGGTGCAGTGCTTTGCAGACTAGGGACAACTTTCCGTTACCGTGCAGTGCCGCGGTACTATTCAGACTAGGGGCAACTTTCTAGTTGCTAGAATCTGGGGTTGTGCATCTCAGTGACAAATTTCAGGCGTGTCCAGTTCTGATCCATATCGAAAATAGTTTTGAAAAGTTTTAATAAAAGTTGACTTTGTTCAAATTAATCTTTTTATAACTAAGACCATTTTTGGACCAAAGCGGAAAATTTTCAGTACCCACAACCTTCAATTTCATTGATTTCAAAACAGAGTTCTCCTGCTCTTGCATACAAATTGAAGTTGCTTTTTATTACATTCATAAGAAAAACTTGAAAGTGCTAATAAAGCAATAAATCTGGGGCATAGATAAGTCAGGTCCCCTCCCAGAGCTGGTCGAAGCCTCTGATGCCGAGCCAGGCCCAATCTGTGCCTCCTCATTTAGCCAATCTATGCATTCATCAGACAAAATGTAACTGAAAGTAGGAGCGGGGGCCAGGAGCTCTCTAGTCCTCCACGCTGCAGCCTGCCGAACAAGCTGCGCGCCTCGGATCGGGAATGTAGCCGGGTACTCTATCCCTTCTGGTGGGCAAGTCTGACCATGGCCAAACTAGCGTTGGAACCGGAATGGGAAATAGAACACGCAGTGAGTCAAGCCAATCAATCGAATCCCGGTCTGCCGAGACATACTGTAGCTCATTGTCGGGAGATTGAGCCAAGGGCACCGCCAAGCAATGCGGTCTGCGGACAAGCTGCACATCCAGTCAAACCACTAACCCTCATCAAGGGCATCGACCAGGCGTCGCCTGAAGAAGTAGCCGCGAGCTGAGTATGCTGGGCAAGAGTCCACAACCTGCAACTTGTCCATCAACCACACCTGGGAAGGGATGAAAAATGAGAGAATAAAGAATAGAGAGATGTGCGATGAGAGAAAAACGAGCAAAAGGGTGTTGTGAGAAAAACCGAGCTTGAGGGCCGAGTGATGTAAGCAATACATATGTGAGAGTGGGTGGGAAACATTACCTGCAACAGTAGAGGACTACCCGCAAATCTGGTCGTCTCTCGACGATAAAAGGCGTCTAAGCCCATCAACGTCCTAGCCAAAGTCATAGCAATGCAGCTCTTGCCCTCCTTTAAACCTTAGGCAACCTCGATCAATCGAACGCTAGATCCTCCAGAGCCTGAGGCAAACAGAAAATGAGATAGCATGCACAAACAGAGGGCATGTCGCCGGAAGCCTTGCCAATGATGGTCACTGCGGTTACCAGCATTGGAAAACCGATAAATCAGGCTCGGAATATCCAACATTCCGTTACAAATTAGGGACCGAGCATCGTACATAGTAAGTCCACACATCCGCCCTAAGGCTTGGGCATGGCCAAAATTAAGTTAGGGCAAGATTTCCTCGTTGCGCTCGGACTCTATTAGAGCTTGGAAATCTTCGAAGGTAGGACACACCTCTTGCCCGCTAAAGCTAAAGACGTGTGTTACCGGGTTCCAAAACCTTGCCGCGGCATGGAGAAACGAAAGATGCAGCGGGGTACGACTCAGAGTGAATAGTGCATTTATATCGAAGCCTCGGAAACCCAGCTTTTCCGAGCCATCCAAGTTGGTAATCCAAGTCGCGAGATTTTGGGCAAGAAATTCTTCCATTGGGAGCAAATCAGTGTTAAAATGAGAAGAACTACGAAGTTGGGGGCTTTTTGTAGGGGATAAGGTTGAATAGAGGACAGGTGTCAGCATTCTGCTGGTTTCTTCCATTTATGGCCGACAACCCCTTCTTGAGGCCGGTGGCTTTTCCCTAGGGCCGGTGGTCTTCCCCCTTGTCCTCTAAGCTGTTTATGCTGAATATTGGGGAATCCCACCACTTCCAATGCCCTCCGGTGATGATTTCTGCGAAATCACGCCCATTTGCTTATCGAGTTGTTGTACATTTGTTTATCGAGTTGTATTTCACCCTCTGTAGGTTTTGATTTGCTCATCAAGTTGCACTCGCACTTGGTTAGCATATCGAGTTTCGGTGTTTTGCTTATCGAATTGTAAGTGGGTTCACTACCTGATTATTACGATGCAAGTGCTCAATTTTCAAATAAGGTTCAATTTCATTCACATTGTTATGTGATTCCATGTGATGCGATGCATAGAACATGCAAATGAAACATCTTTTGAACAAAATAGCAGTTTCATTTCCATCATGAGTTTTGCAAAAATACGCAGTTTAAAAAAAAAAATGGTGATAACAAACCCTGCCTGAGGCAGTGCAATGTGCTTAAACCACCAGTAAAAAAGGAAAGTAAAGCAAAAGGGAAAGCAGGGCAAGCAGAGTATCGGGATTGATACTGGTAATCCCCCCTTGCGGTCGATACACACCTTGCGCCTTTATTCGGATCAATTACAAGGTTCAACACCTTCATTACTCAAGACAGTGCAAGGAAGCGCACTTTTGCAACGTTAGTAGACCTCCGAGTTGATCTCAAGTTGTGTCTGCTATGAGCAATGCTCCGTATGTGCGAGGAACATCCCCTCCCGTATCCTTTGTGTATCTTGTGAACTCCACAAATCACTTCAATTATAATATACTACAGTACTTTACATTTCAAACAGCTTGTACTCACACACATTGCCTGCGTAGACCGCATGCTTTACTTACATGTGTTCAAGTTTCTTTTTACACACATTGCCTGCGTAGACCACATGCTTTACTTACATGTGTTCGAGTTTCTTTTTACACACATTGCCTGCGTAGACCGCATGCTTTACTTAGATGTGTTCGAGTTTCTTTTTACGCGCATTGCTTGCGTAGACCGCATGCTTGTGTTCAATTTCGTTGCTTGCGTAGACCGCATGCTTGTGCATGTGTTTGAGTTCCTCATCAATTTCATTGCTTGTGTAGACCGCATGTTTGTGATCAGTTTCATTGCTTGCGTAGACCGCATGTTTGTGATCAATTTCATTGCTTGCGTAGACCGCATGCTTGTGTTCAATTTCGTTGCTTGCGTAGACCGTATGCTTGTGCATGTGTTTGAGTTCCTCATCAATTTCATTGCTTGCGTAGACCGCATGTTTGTGATCAGTTTCATTGCTTGCATAGACCGCATGTTTGTGATCAATTTCATTGCTTGCGTAGACCGCATGCTTGTGTTCAATTTCATTGCTTGCATAGACCGCATGCTTGTGTTCAATTTCATTGCTTGCGTAGACCGCATGTTTGTGTTCAATTTCATTGCCTACGTAGACCGCATGCTTTACTCACACGTGTTCAATTTCGTTGCCTGCATAGACCGCATGCTTCATTTATGTGTATTGGTGCCTTCACAGCATTATTATGCTCCCCACTTGCTTTGCGTTGTCACGCATTTTCAATTGCATTAATGCGCATGTTGCTAACGATATCATACCTGTTAAGCTGCTTTCTTTTACAGGCACGATATTGTATTCTCCGAGTGAGACGTATCGAGAATTGCATAATTCTCTTACATCCTTTCTGCATTGTAGTGTAGTTTGGTGTATGCTAGCTTAAAACTGTCGCATGTTATGCTTCGTTATAGCTTTCTTTGCATGACCATAGGTTATGCTCGGCTTCTTGCATTGTCTTGCATTTTGCCCCTGCCTTCGGGCGCATATCTTGTTTGTCTTGCGTGCTTTGTCTAAGTCTTTGGCCTTGTCAAAAATGGGTCGTCTCTGAGCTTTGACATTCACTCCCGTCATTATTATGACTTTCGAGTTCTGTGAAAGAGGGGCAACTGTAGACACCCCATTTTTGACCGTCTTCGAGACTTGGACGACACCATTAGGGCACTCGGTGATCATCCTTGTCCGTGCTCGTTTTGAGTTTCTGGAGACCTCGGCTGCGCGCCTTGCCTCAGGATCTCTCAACTCGTTTGTTTTGTGTTTGGTTTTGCACCAAATACTTGAGTTTTTGCCTTCAAAGGGTAGAGAATGGCTTGTTGGCCATCCCCAACCCCCACCGGCCCTCCCTTTACTTCACCGGCCATTCATTGTTTCCACCGGCCATGGTTTCTTGATACCAATGGCCGGTCGGCACTTAGTGTGGCCGGCCGGCACTTTTTTTGGCCGGTGACCTATTTTTCTGGCCGGTGTGAACCTCTTGCACCCTCCAGGCTTGGTGCATGCCAGCTGTGCCAGCTGGAATGAACCAACACTCCTCCCCGTGCATAAAGTGGCTGTTTTGAGCCTTTGCACCCCATTTCCTTCTAGAAGGATGAACCCCTTGGTCAAGCTTCTTGAGGAAGCTTGACCCTTTGTCATGGCTTCCTCAAGAAGCCTTGACCCCCTTGCACCCTTTGCCCCTTTTCATTTAGCTTCTTTGAGAAGCTTCAAGCTTTCTCTTTTGCTTATAAGAGGATCCCTCCTCTCCCATTGTCAAAGGGTTGGAGGTTTTGAACAAAAAAACTAGAGATATACATATATACATCTGTCATATACTCTCTCTCTCTATATTTCCCTCTCTCTCATCCCTTGTGTGTGTTTTGTGGCTTAAAAGTGTATTTTTACCTTAGTTTTGCACTAAGACACACACCATCACACCTTATTTCGACCTTGAGGGGCTTGGAGGGTTTGTTGTTGAGTTTTTGGACTGATTTTGATCAAAGGAAAAGGGCTGCATTTGCTGTTCATCAAGGGTTCTTCAAGGGTAACTACTTTACTTTAGTTTCCCCAACCTTGCATTGGCTTTTGACCTGTCTTGCATGCTGATTTAAGCTTTGTGTATAACTACAAAAAGTCTTGTATTTTCATGCTTTAGATCTTTCATTGAGGGTATTTTGTTGCTTGGGGTCGACCTCCCCCTCTTAGGCCTTGTTTGACCCTTTTTGTGCTCTCTTTTGTTAAGCTTTGTTTACCTTGGTGTGTTGGCCTTCTCACCACTGAAATCCAGTGGATTTTCAGTGGTGAAGAAGGAGGTTTGAGGACTTGTGTAGGGGAGGGACACCTCTCTCCCCCATGTCTCTCATTTTTGCATGTTTTGGCTCATAAGGATAGCATGCATGAGTAGTTGCATTTGGTACCATTTCAGAGGTCTTTGGTTGTTTTTGGGTCATAATATACCCCTGTCCTTGGTCGGATTCATGGCCCTTTGCATGTATAATACACTTGCTTTGTAATTCTCCATTTTACCTAAAAGTGTGCCATGTGTTTAGCCTAGCATATCCTCATGTTTTGACCTAACTTTGTGAAGTACTGGGCCATATTTTGTTATGCTTTAGGTCTGTTGGCCACTGATTTGGTCTTGTTTAGCATGTTTGATATAGTTGCTTTGCATTTTGGCTTGTGAGTCCTAAGGATGTGAGTCCTAAACATGCATTGGTTAGGCTATTTCAGTGATTTGGAATCACTTAGCATGTTATTTCAGTCCCTAAACCATGCTTGTATGCTCGCATTCATCACTTCTCTCATGCTTTGAAGATGTGCCCTCTTATGCCTTAAAATGTGCATTGTGTATGCCTATGTGTTGGGATCATTTAAGTTGCCATATCAGTGGGTTTTGAGGCTCATTTTTACATGCTAGAATTCTGTTTTAGGTTGCTTAGTTCATGCCATGTGTGGTCATGAAGAGTAGTAGCCATGTGCTCCATGTTTTATGCGCCTTTGCTTAAGTCATTTGGGATACCTTGTGTGCGGGTTTTGGGTCTCATTCTAGCATGTCATGACACTTTTTTTGGTTGATCTAGTGTCCATGTTTGCCTTCTTGGGTATGCTTGAAAGTTGGCCTTCATGCCTTAGTCTTAGGCTCATTAGTTTGCATACTTGTTTTGCATAATTGGCATCATCATTTTAGTCCATTTTGGCCACTGTTTATGGCAAGGCTAAGGTCTGTCCTTTATGGTTTAAGTCCACCATTGCATGTTTATCATATGTTTGTTGCATATTTGGCCCATTATATGTTGTCACATGCTAGCCTTATTGCATAATTGTCCATGTTTGCATTACATTTGCATCTCATATGATTAGCACGTCACATACTTACATGCTTAGGATACATTGCATTTGTCATGATTCCTAGCTTAGCCTCATGTTGCCTAAGTGAGCTACATTTGCATACATGCATTGCATTGTTTGGTTTGGGGTGTCAAGCCAAACTTGAGGGGTGAGAAGTGTTCATACTCCAAGTGATGTAACACGTCTCAACCCTCGGTCGCCAATGACCTTGACTTCAACATGATAGGGTGTAGGCACTCATGTGTTTTGTTTGCATGCATTTACATTAAATTGCAACCTTGACCTCTTAGGCCATCATGCATCAAAATGCACAATTGATGGCCTAAGAGCTGAGGATCATGCTCCCTTGAGTCCATTGCATGATAGGGAGTGTGGCCATGCTTACATTTGCTTGAAATTCCATGCCATACACTGCTTGCCCTCTGCTGCTGTCAACTGCAGGTTCTGCAGGAAATTTTGGCCGGTCGGCTAAATACAGTGCCGGCCGGCCATTAATTTTTGGCCGGTAGACAAAAATGTGGCCGGTGGTCCTTCCCCTTGGCCGGTGGTGTTTATACTTGGCCGGTGGTATTCCCCAACATCCATAGAGCATGTCCCAAGACTTTTGCAGTCTTCAGAGAAGCAGGGCAGTGTAAACAGAGGCAGCAGTGGCATGGTACGGGTTTTCCGGGCGAGACGGACTCGAGCATGCATCATTCGCGCATTCCAAGGCAGGGCTGTGGCCTTTTCCCCTCTGCATTCAATTTGTTAATTGAATTGGAAATTTTGTAATAATTAATTAGCTAGGATAGTTGATTTATTTATTCAGTCTGTATTATTCTTTTGGTCCCTCCGAGTGAGGGTAATTGTGTAATAAGTGTGTGCGAGTGTGTATATGTCTCCCAACCCCACGTCTTTCTTCCCTTTTATTTACCTGCTTATGATGGTAGACTAGGGCATATTCAAATTAGCATACAATATGATAGCATGTTTGCATTCATTCATCTGTTTTGCATGCACCGGGCTCGGCGCATCATTCTAACTGCATCTGCATTTCAATTCCAAATTGAATACATGTTAGTTGTAGCATTTCACATGCCATTCTTTAGGATAGCCGAGCCTATTATAGTTGCATTTTGCATGTGTTGCATTAGCCATCTTAACATGAACTAGGATCATGCACATGATTACTAACTAGTTTCTGTTTTGGCTTGGAGTACTCTGTAAGTTCTTTTGCTTTAGCATCCTTGCATGCGTGCGAGTGTTGCCATGACAGCATGATTACCATGAGGCTAGTTACTTATGTGATATAACTGCTTGAATGCCTGTGGATGGAGGTTGGATTACCTAAATTGGAATAATGCATTAAAACTGTGAGTTTTAAGCCCACTAGATAGTGGCAAAACCATCTTTTCTAAAGCCCACTTGAGGGTGGTAAAATCTGCATTTTAGCCTACTTGCGAGTGGCAAATCACTTTTAAAACGAACATACAATGTTTTGTTCCAATTTAGGCGATTTGGTCTATAATTGTTTGCTGTGCGCATAACATAGTAATTCTAGGCTAATAACTGGAATAAGAACACATAACGCTTTCAAAAATGGATATCACAGTTAGTAGAGGCCGATCTTCGGATCGGGCGAGAGGGGGTGCTCATAGCTGACCTTCCCCAATCGTACCCAAGTTCCCGAGCCGAGGCAACTTTGGTGATGACGGACACGTGGCCTTTGGCACCGAGTCAGGGTTTCCTAAATTCCCCCATTAAAATATTTAGGTGGCGACTCTATATCTGGCAAAGCAGTCCATGTTTGGCACTTCTTTACAAAAATATGTTTTCCAAAACGATTTGCCGGATTTGGACTCTTTGGTTCAAATTAAGAACCGTGACAAAATTGAGTCCGAACTATAACCCGTGAGCTCCCTTGCGGACCTGTTACACATGCCTAGGTAGCTCTATGTGTTAGCCTATTTTTCTAGCGTTTTGTAGCTTAATCTCAACATGTTTTTGCCTCTGTTTTGACCTGTTTTGGCTCTGTTTTGGGCTAGTTAATTCAGTTGAGGCTTATATTGTATAGTTGTAAGGTTAATTCCTTCACTAGCTTGGTGTTTTCAAGCTTTGAGCATCATTATTTTGAGTTGAAAACATGTTGTAGTGTCATTTTGCATGTAATTTCAGCATATATAACTCTGTCATATTCTCATTTGTTTCACTCTTTAATTGCTTTTGAGAGTTGTTTCAAGTTTGGGATCTTTTAAGCTTGAGATAAAGTTTAAGCTTAATGGTTTTAATCCTTTTTTGAGGGTTTCTACTAACCAACGGCATGAACTCTCTCTTGCCTTACATCATCCCTTGGTTGAAACTTCTTTCTCTTTAGAGGACTCTCACCAATGGACTAAATCAATTAAAGAATGAGTTGGTAACTTAAAATAAGTAAACAAAAGTGATAAGTAAAACTTGAGCAAGATAAGCATTTTGTGTCGCATTGCATGTGTTCAATCGGACGTTATATTGAACACAATGAAGATTGGAGCATTTCATACTCAAAGTGATGAAATGAGCCAATCTCCTTGGTCTCCATCACCCTTGATCATGCATGATAAGATGGTGGTCATTTGAGTCATATTTGTGCATTTATTGAAATTGTACAACTTAGATCTTTGGCCATCATGCAATAAAATTGCTTGATTGGTGGTTTTGGATCCAAGGGTGCCACTCCTTTAAGGTTTTGAGATGATAAGGAGGGGTACAGTACAAACATACCCTTGGAAAAACCTTTCTTTTGCTCTGTCTGTGCTCTGTTACAGTGTGGTGACCCAGAGCATCAGTGGCCGACAGTGCTCCATCCATGGCCGGTAATGTCTCATTTCTGGCCGGCAAGGCACACTTTTGGTCAGCAAATGGCCGGCAGCAACCTCCCATGGCCAGCAGGCCACTGGTGTAATCCTCAGCAAGTTTTTGGTAAGGTGGAGCAAAAAGATTCTGGAGTACGGTCAACCCTGCAAACAGAGCCTCTCGAGAGCATAATGAAGGGATTTTCGGGGCGAGAACCGAGCATATGCATGTTCCACTTCCTGAGGCAGAGCAGTGGCAACATAGTTTAATATCTCGCATGTTTAGTTAGTGCGTATTTGTCTTAATTAACTAGTTTGCTAATTAGTTAAGTGTTGTAACAATTAGTAATTAGTTTGCTAGTTATTCAATTGATTTGTAATAATTAGTCTAATTAGTTTAGTTAGATTAGTTTAATTAGCTTAGCTTAGATTAGCTTAGCTCTTATTCATTCAGATCCTCATTCGCGAGGGCGTAATGTTGTAATAAGTGTACGTGCGTGTGTGCATGTCTTCTAACCCCACGTCTTTCTCCCTTTTATTTAATCGCTTTTGATGGTTAGATTAGGGATATTTTCAATTAGCATACCTTATGCTTGCATGTTTGCATCCATTCATTTGTCTTGCATGCACCAAGGCTCGGCGCATCATTCAAACTGCATCGTCATTTCAATATCTTCTTTGAATACGTGTTGATAGCATGTTGTTCAAAGTGTTACAAATACCATGATTAAATAGCCAAGCCTATTTAGTTGCATTATCACATGTATTGCATTAGGCATTTTGTATAGTTAGGATCATGCATCTTTCTAACTAGTTTTTGTTTTGGCTTGGAGTACTCGGTAAGCTCTTACGCTTTAGCATACTTGCATGAGTGTGATTGCCATAATGCCATGTTTCGCATGCTCGCCATGAGGCTATGTGCTTATTTGCTTAACTGCATGAATGCTTATGGATGAAAGCTTGATTGTTTGAATTGGAACGATGCATCAAATGTATGTTTTAAGCCCACTTTGTTAGTGGCAAATCATGTTTTAAAGCCCACTTGAGGTGGCAAATCCGCATTTTTAAGCCCACTTGAGGGTGGCAAATTCAAACCATTTTTGAAAATAAACATGAGTTGAATTGTTCCAATTCTTGCGATTTTAGTCTATACTTGCTTGTGTGAGTCACATAGTAAAGCTAGTTTAATAACCGGAATAAGAACATATAAGGTTTATAAAACAACATATCATGATTAGTAGAGGCCGACCTTTTGATCGGGCGAGCAGGGGTGCTCATTTCATGACCTTCCCCCCTCGTACCTAAGTGCCCGAGCCGAGGCAACTTTGGTAATGACGAATACGTGGCCTTTGGCACGAGTCAGGGTTTCCTAAATTTTCCAAGAATAAAATATTTAGGTAGCGACTCTGTAATCTAGCAAAGCAGTCCAATTTTGGCATTATTTGATTTAAAATTGATTTTCCAAAATGATTTGCCGGATTGGACTCTTTGGTGATTATCAGTTTCACATTGCACTTGTGAGACTAGATTCAGAACCACAGGTAGAGTCCAAACTATGAGGGCCTTTCTTTTTAAACCCTTTCCGAAAGGCGGGAGTGCAGAAAAAGGCGAGTCCACACCCATCATTCCCACCCACCATCCACTTTCCTAATCACACACCACCATCACCACTCACCATCCACCTCCATTATACATTGTCTCCCATTAGCTCCATTATCTTTCCTAGATGCTCCACTTTGTCCTCCACTTTGTCTTCTCCCACTGCTCCACTAGCATTGCCTATATAAGGAGAGCTCAAGTCTTGAATTTGGAGAGATGGATTTTGAGAGAAGAAGTGTAGGGAGAATGCTAAGTTAAGGTTAGAATTGGAGAAATAAAAGAAAGCTTTGAAAACAAGAGTGTTGTCTTGCCAAACTAAAGAAATTTGTCTAGCCTTTACATATCTCATCTTCCTTAGTAAAAACCACTCAATAAACTCCTTAAAACCAAGTCCTAAAGCCTTGATCAAAGAGTGATCAACACACTTGTCCAAAACCATCAATCTAGCTCAAATTTCAAGTTCTTGAGTTGAGGATTGAGAACACAATTCACAACCTTGAGGGTGATCAAAAGAAAGTTTGGAAATCAAGAAGTTCATTCTTTCTTTGGAAAGTGAATTTTCAATCTCTTTCATTTTCTTGCATTTTCTATCTTATATTTATTTTTTTGCTTTAATTTCATATTAGTTTTGTTGTAAACTAACTGGAAGTGGTTAGTTGAGCCACCTACATATTCCTTGTTTGTTTCTTTTCTTGGTGTTGTAACAAGACAGGTTTTGCTAGGCCCAGTTGGCCGGCCGGCATATTTGGCTGGCTAGTTAGCTTATTTTGGATGAAATGGAGTAATCTTTCGGTATTGAGCATACCAACATCCGGTGGTCTCCAAGGCGCATGAAGCTTCTATTTTGTTTTCATTTGAGTGTTTTGTGAAGTTTTTTTTATTTTGTTGTATTATTTTCCTCCTTCCTTTTCTCATATAGTTTGTAATTATTTATTTAAAGTGTTGTAATAATTCCCTGCCCCGCTTCTCTTTATCCAATTATTTTACTTGCTTTCCTTTATAAATATGCATCATATTTTGTTTTTCATGATATCCATACTTTGTTTCTATGTTTCATGTATCGTGATTCGACTAAGTTTGCATTTATGGATTTAATCAAATTCTTATATAATTATGTGTACTACCTTATGTTCTTGAGATGATTCACATGTCATATCTTAGGAGCCGAATCTTTAGTTGCATTTCATGAGTAAATTGCATTAGGATTTTGTATATAGGATCCTGCATATTTCACTAACTTTGTTTTGTAGTTGTTCGCGAGACGTCGGTAAACATGTAAGTTTTTATGCTTTAACATCCCGCTTGTGTGTGTTTTTCTTACTATGTTTAGCACCCTACCATGAGGCTACTTGCGTACTTGATATAACTGTATGAATGCCGGTGGATAGAGGTTGTGTTGCTTAATTTGGAATGATGTTGATTTTCATGTTTGTAAACTCAATTTCTTTGGGTTGTACATCTTTAAAACTCTTTCAAAACACATGAAATCGAATTATTCCAAAATAATTGACATAGTCTATACTTGTATGCTTCACATAGAAAATTTTAGGATTTATTTAATAATCAAAATATGAACATATAAAATTAATAAAACTCATATCATGGTTTAGTAGAGGCTGATCTTTTGATCGAGTAGGCGGAGGTGCTTAATTAATGACCTTCTCCTCTCATACTTAAGGTTTTGAGCTAAGCATTCTTGGTTACGATGAACAGTGGCCTTGGTACGAGTCACGGATTTTTAATGTTTTTAAAAATATTAGGTGGCAACTCTAAGATTTGGTGATACAATCCATTTCTGGCAATGGTTTTGTACTAAAATGGATTTTCTATAAAAGTTGCTGGATTTGGACTCTCATCTATGTTTCACATTGCACTTGTGAGACTAGATCAAAGAAATCGAGGGTCCGAACTATTTAACGCACGTGGGTACCGCCCGGCCAATATTATAGTTTTTGGCGACTCTGTTGGGGATTTTATGAAACCTTGACTCGAACTCCATGATATGACTTTTATTTTCAATTATATGTTCATTGCATTAATGTATTGGTGCACTTAAAGTCCCTGTATTGCCCAGATACTAGTGGGAGCACATGCAAGCTTTTGTGACACTATACATATCTCTACGTTACTTTTGAGGCCTTGTGTTATAACCTTTTAAGATGTGTCAACAAGGTAGCTCTGTTGTCTAAGGTTCTCAGACTTCGAAGAGAGGCTATATTGACTTTGCTAACTTCTTGGCATCTTTATTGGTTATTACCTAAAGGACTCTTTAATAACATCACCATGACTTCAACCCCTAGAGTAGAGCCAACCTTGTACATATGGTAAGCTATAGTACCTTCCAAAATTAGGACAGGATGCTCTCCCATTTCTAGGATGTATAATACCGCTTGTTTGAATAGTGAAGCCCTAGATCATTTCAAAGTTAGGATAAGGTAACCCTAGCCCTCATAGGGGTGTTTGTTCTATTTCCTGCTATGTGTTATGTGCAATGTATGGGGATTTGTAGACTCGACTTTCTTCGCGCCCCCTTTCAGAGAGCTCGGACTTCTGTCACGGTTCTGAATCTAATCTCACAAAGTGCAATGTGAAACTGATAAACACCAAAGAGTCCAATCCGACAAATCATTTTGGAAAATTGATTTTAAATCAAATAATACCAAAATTGGACTGCTTTGCTAGATTACAGAGTCACCACCTAAATATTTTGTTTTTAGGAAATTTAGGAAATCCTGACTCGTGCCAAAGGCCACGTATCCGTCATCACCAAAGTTGCCTCGGCTCGGGAACTTGGGTACGAGAGGAGAAGGTCCTGAAATGAGCACCCCCGCTCGCCCGATCAAAAGATCGGCCTCTACTAATCATGATATGTTATTTTATAAACCTCATGTGTTCTTGTTCTAATTATTTAGCTAAATTTACTACGTGATGCGCACAAGCAAGTTAGACTAAGTCGGAAGACTTGGAACAATTCAACTCATGTTAGCTTTCGAAAATGGTTTGAATTTGTTACCCTCAAGTAGGCTAAAACGCAGATTTGCCATCAAACATGATGGGCTTAAAACATGATTTGCCACTTCGCAAAGTGGGCTTAAAACTCACACTCATTGAATTGTTCCAATTCAAGCAACAAGCCTTCATCCACAGGTATTCATGCAGTTTATCATTTAAGCAAATAGTCTCATGACAAGCATGCTATCATGGCAACACGGCAATCGCACTCATGCAAGCATGCTAAAGCATAAAACTCACCGAGTACTCCAAGCCAAAACAAAAATTAGTTAGAAATATGCATGATCCTAACTATACAAGATGCCTAATGCAACACATGCAACAATACAATTAATAGGCTCGGCTATCTAAGATGGCATATGAATGCAACAATTTGATAACATACTTTGAAACACGTATTCAAATAAGTATTGAATTGACAATGCAATTTGAATGATGCGTCGAGCCTCAGTGCATGCAAGACAAATGAATGGATGCAAACATGTAGGCATAAGGTATGCTAATCAAAAATATGTCCCTAATCTAACCATCGAAAACGGGTAAATAAAAGGGAGAAAGACGTGGGGTTGAAAGACATGCACACACGTACACACACTTATTACAACATTGTGCCCTCTCGAAGGAGGGTCCGAATGAATAAGCTAAGCTACACTAAGCTAAGCTAATTAGTACAAAAATAACTAATTAACTATTCTAGTTAATTAATTATTACAATACAATTGAATAACTAGCTACACTAAGATAATTAAAATATTACAAAACGAATCGAATAACTAGCTACGCTAAGCTATTTAAAGCAATTTAAATAAAGCAAGTAAACGGCCTCGAAGGCAAGGGAGACATGCGTGCTCGGTTGGCTTCCTCTCAAAAATCCATCACCTTGCCATCAGTTGCCTCTGTTTGCACTTGCTGTGATCTCTGAACATCGTACCAACTTCCAGATTGCCTCTGCTCTAACACAGGAACACATTTGCACAAAAGTTGACTGGTGGCCGATCAGCCACAAAAAGTGGCTGTCGGCCACCTTAACTGGCCGGTCGGCTACTTCAAGTGGCCGGTCGGGCACACCTTTTTTCCAGACTTCTGTTTTTGCTGCAACAGAGAGCAACAAAGGCAAAGCAATGCATTTTTCAAGAAATGTGTGTACTGCCACCCTCCTTATCATTTCTCAAGCTCAAAGGAGTGTAACACTTGGCTCTCAAGCCACCAATCAAGCATTTTCAATGCATGATGGCCAAAGAGTCAAGCTTGTACAAGCTTAATGAGTGCACAAATATGACTCAAAGGACTACCACCCTATCATGCATGATCAAGGGTAACGGCGACCAAGAAACGTGACACGTTTCATCACTTTGAGTATGAAACGTCCCATTTTTCTTGTGTTTGGATTAACTTCCGATCCAAACAGATCTGAAGCAACACAACATGTTTATCTTGCTCGAGTTTTACTTGGTTCATTTTGTTTACACATTTTACATTACCAAATCATTCTTTTAATCGATTAAGTCCAAAGTGAAAGTCTTGTAATTGGAAAGAGGTCCTAAGCCACAAGTGCCTTAAGCATGAAAGAGGCCTCATGCTGTTGGTTAGTAGAAACCCTCAAGAGAGGATTAAAGCCATTAGGCATGAGAGCCTCAATTCCACACTCAAGCCAACAAAAGGCTCAAGTCCACTTTCAAAACAAATTAAAAAGTGAATAATAGAGGGAGGTTGCAGACATTTTAGTGCTGCAATGGCATGCAAAATAACATTAAATCATGCAAGCAACACATGCACAACATGTTAAGAGCCAAAAGCATCAAACTAGTGAAGAGCACAACACTATAAGCATGCAACACAAAGCTCAGCTGACCAAACCAGCTCTGGACAGAATTAAAACATGCCAAAAACAGTGGCTAAAACATGCTAAGATAGAAGCATAAAAGGCTAGAAAAACATGCTCATATGTTAGCTCGCAAACAAGACTCAAGATACAACTCTCAAAAGCAATGAAAGAGTGAAATAGGTGAGAGTGAGACAGAGCTATATACACTGAAATCACATGTTAAATGACACTACAACATGCAAACAACTCAAATACTTCATGCTAGAGGCCTCAAAACAATGAGCTAGTGAAGACCATTACACTATAGCCATGCAATACAAGCCTCGAAGGACTTAACCAGCCCAAAACGGAGTTAAAGTAGGCCAAAATAGTAACTAAAACAACCTAAAGTTAAGCTAACACAAGCTACAAAAATAGGCTAAACCATTAAGCATGCTAGACTAGTAAGCACAATTGCACTACAAGTACAAAAAGCAAGCAACAAATGCTCCAACCAACCCAAAATAGAGTTGAAACATGTAAAAATAGAGCCTAAAACATACTTGAACTAAGCTAACATAAGCTACGAAATCAAGCTAATATGTGAAGCTAACTAGGCATGAAAGAGAGACACAAGGAGGGGAGGCTAACCCCTCCATTTTTAGACTTCAAAACATACTTTTTACCACTGAAATAACTCTGAATTTCAGTGGTTTAAAGGCCCAAAAAGTTTGTTTTAAAGGTGGTAAGAAATGGCACAAAAAGCTTCACAAGCCAAAGAGCAAAAAGATGAGACAACCCCCTAACTCACCAAGACTCAAACCACCATTTTAAAACCTTAAAAACAAAGTTTTTTATGGTTGAAAAACCAGGTCAAAACAGTGTAAAAAGATGGCCAAGCAATTGATTAAAACAAAGCTTAAATGAGGTAAGCCTTTTACATTTGAAGCACAGCACTAAATAACCACAATTCTGAGCTAAAACCAGCCTTAGGAGCTCAAACCAAGCCTCAAAGAACCTCAGCTCCAAGATGAAGATGTTTGGCTGAGGGTCTTTCTACAAAAGTGTAGAGAATTCTCACTTTCAAGCACAAAATAGGGGAAGAGAGAGAATTCTAGAGAGAGAGAGAGAGGAAATTTGCTCACAAAATTATATAGAAATGCAAGCCAAAGGCTTGCATTCATCCCTCCATATACGTGTATGGGGATGGCATTCAGTGATCAACAGCTAGCACAGCTGGCAAAGAAAATATCTAAAAAATGAGAAAAATGGCCGTCGGCCCGGCCACCTCACCTAGCCAACCAATCACTTCAAGTGGCCAACAAGGGGGAAAAGTGGCCGACAAGGCCAAAAAGTGGCCAACAAGTCCCTTCCCCCTACCAGGCAAGAGGCACCAAGGTTTTGTCCAAAAACAAGCACAAAACAAAGAGGGTTTAGAGGCTCAAAGACAAGGCGTTCCGCCGAGAACTTCGGGCACTCAAAACGAGCACAAACAAGCACAATCATCGAGTGCACAAACGATGACGTCTAAGTCTTGAGGTCGGTCAAAAATGGGGTGTCTACAGGATTCTCAGATTCAGATAAGTGGTTCAGTCATTTCAGTTTGTCGGGTTGAGTTCAGTTTTTCGGTATGATTTAGCAGTAATCAGTTGAGCCGACATGCTGTTGAAATTTGATTGGGGGTTTCATTTTATTTTTGCTAAATCGTTGTAGCACCATAGCTTGAAAAAAGCCTGATATCTTACAAAGTCTACCAGCATGAATCCCTAGATCTTGTGGGATATTAGACCATTTCTATGAACGGGGAATGACCACTTGTTGATTGCACGAGCTTTATTTTGAATGCGGTTGATGGTCTGCACTTTAACTATTGACAATGGTTTTATTCTAAGTTCTGAATTAAGTTTCAAATCCAAGTCTGATTCCATCAAGTCAGTGGAGTTAGAGTTAGACTTGAGTTAGTCTAGCCAGTCAGAGTCTCTTGCTTTCAAGAGTGCTAACTTAGGCATCTCTGTCCTACCTAAGTCTTCTTTGTCATTTTCTTTTGAGTCTGTTGTTACCGTTGAGTCGGAGTTTCTTTTAAATAAAAGTGTCATAGATTTTCACCTAATTCTCTGTGCCTTTAAATCATTGCATTGACCATAATTTTCAAAACTTTTTTCTGAAACTCTGATAAAAACGAAGAGGAAGAAATTCCTCAAGATTTGAAAAATTTGATCGACTGAGGAACGCCGTTGTCTGGAGTTCGAGAAGAAGTTGAGGACCGGACTCATGTTTCGAGTTACCGGATCCATGATTAGGGATTATGGGCACCTTGTGTAGGCTGCTGCCTATCTTGAGACCATTAATGCATGCAGATGATGAGAGGATGAGGGGCTTCAAGAGGAGTCAGGAAGGCCAGGGGGACGGTAAGAGGCAGAGGGGTTCTAACCCTCAACAGTCCCAGGGAGCACATTCTAGATCTACCTTTCTAATACCGAGTTCAGGTTCTGGGGGAGGCGGTTAGGGAGACGTTACTAGCTACAAATGTGGTCAGTTGGGCCATAAGTCTCCAGTTTGCCCGCAGAGAGGAGGAGGGCAGCAAGCAGCATCATCTTCGGCTCGTTCTCAGGGCCAGAGTCAGGGCAGAGGTCAGCCGCTCACTTGTTATCAGTGTGGGCAAGCAGGGCACCTGAAGAGGTTTTGTCCACAGTTGGGTGGCATGCCTAGTGCGTCTGGTTCGAGGCAGACACAGAGTCACCAACTAGCACCGTTAGTTCAGGCCTCGAGGGCCAATTAGGGAGCCTCTTCGGCTCAGTCTGTGTAGCAATCTTATGCTCCGAGAGGTGAACAGGTGGATCAAAGGTCTACGGGGTGCGTGTATGCTGTTATAGCACCGGATCTTGTACCTGCTCTATCAGTAGTGAGATGTACCTTTTTGTTTTGCAACTCGGTTGCTAATATGTTAATTGATACGGGTGCATCCCATTCCTTTATATCTTCTACTTTTGCATCTGTTTTGGGATTGGAGTTGGCACAGTTAGCTTCTCCTATTTGTGTTGTATCACCTATTGGGGGTGAGTTGATTTTGAAACAAGAGTGTCGGGGCTGTGATATAGAGGTCGCCGATCATCGACTTCCCTTTTCGTTTGTGTTGATGGATATGTCTAGATTTGATGTGATTTTGGGTATGGACTGGTTATCGTCATACCGGACTGTTATAGATTGTTACCGTCAGAAGGTTACTGTATATACCATGAACGGGGACTGTTTTCATTTCTTGGGAGATCGGGTTGGTAGGGTCTTACCACCTGTGTATGATCCGCAAGGGTGAAGTGAGCTTAGTTGTCTTCTCGCTAGCTTTATGAGTAGTGAGTGTGATGAGACCCGGACTGAGTTGCCAAGAGTGGTTTGTGAGTACTCGGACGTCTTTCCCAAGGATCTTGTTAGTTTACCACCCATTCGAGAGATTGAGTTCTCTATTGATTTAGTGCCTAGCACGGCACCGATTTCTATGGCACCGTATCGTTTTGTCCCAGCCGAGTTGAGTGAGTTGAAGGTTCAGCTCCAAGAGTTGCTAGATAAGGGCTTTATCCGCCCTAGTACTTCGCCGTGGGGAGCACCGACCCTTTTTGCTAAAAAGAAAGATGGGGCTTTGAGACTTTGTATTGATTACCAAAAATTAAACCGGGCTACTGTTAAGAACAAGTGCCCTATGCCTCGTATAGATGATCTGTTTGATCAGTTGAAAGGATCCTGTTGTTTCTCTAAGATAGACTTGAGATCAAGTTACCATCAGTTGAGGGTCAAGGAGGAGGATATCCCGAAGACGACATTCCGTACGCGGTATGGCCATTATGAGTTTTTGGTGATGCCTTTTGGGCTTACCAATGCACCGGCAGTGTTCATGGACTTGATGAACCGAATCTTCTGGGAGTTCTTAGATCGCTTTGTGGTTATCTTTGTAGATGACATTCTGATTTATTCACCTTCTGAGGAGGAGCACGGGGAACACTTGCGAGTGGTGCTTGAGTTGCTTAGAGCCCATAAGTTGTATGCTAAGTTTGGGAAGTGTGAGTTATGGCTAAGAGATGTTAAGTTCTTAGGCCACGTGGTATCCGTGAAAGGGGTGACTGTTGACTCATCCAAGATAGAGACAGTGCAGGATTAGGCCCAACCTAAGAGTGTCTTTGAGATACGCAGTTTTCTAGGATTGGCCGGTTATTACCGTCGGTTTGTGAAGGATTTCTCCAGGCTAGCTTCGCCTTTGACTAGATTGACGAAGAAATGGGTCAAATTTGTATAGAGTGAGACTTGTGAAAAGTCATTCTAAGAACTTAAAGTTAGACTTACCACCGCTCTTGTCTTGATTATTCCGGAGAGGGGTTTGGGTTATGCAGTATATTGCGATGCCTCACGAGAGGGCTTGGGTTGTGTATTAATGCAAGAAGGGAAAGTAGTAGCCTATTGCTCGCGGCAGCTGAAAACACACGAGAGAAACTACCCTACTCATGACCTAGAGTTAGCAGCTGTAATATTTGCCTTGAAGATTTGGAGGCACTACCTTTATGGTGAGAGATTCGAGATGTTCTCGGATCATAAGAGTCTAAAGTATCTATTACACAGAAGAACTTAAATTTGAGGCAGAGAAGGTGGATAGAATTCATAGAGGATTATGACTTCGAATTGCATTATCATCCGGGAAAGGCCAATGTTGTGGCCGATGCCCTAAGTAGGAAATCCATTAATGATGTGGCTTGTATTGCTATCCGAGAATGGGAGATGTTGAGTGCTCTTGGTGAGTTCGACTTGCTTCTGGGTGAGTCTGTTGAGTCTACAACCTTATTTTTTGTAATTGCACAACCTACACTTGTGAATCGAGTATTAGAGGCACAGAGGAGTGACCTTGAGGTAGAATCCCTCCGGGAGAAGATCTCTAGTGGGAAGGTAGAGAAAGGTTTGACTATATATCCTGACCTGAGTGTGAGGTATCGAGATCGCTTGTTTGTATAGAAGTCTTGCCGAGAAGAAGTACTCCGAGAGTTTCACCATTCACGCCTTGCGGTGTATCCGGGAGGCACAAAGATGTATCATGATCTGAGTTGCCAGTTTTGGTGAAGAGGTATGAAGAAGGATGTGGCAGTTTTTGTATCTAAGTGCCTTATTTGTCAGCAAGTGAAGGCCGAGCATCAAAGGCCAGCAGGTTTGTTGCAACCCTTGCCTATAGCGGAGTGGAAATGGGAGCACGTCACGATGGATTTTGTCGTGGGTCTTCCGAGGACTCAACGGGGTAATGATGCCATATGGGTGGTAGTTGACCGGTTGACTAAGTCGGCGTGCTTTATTCCTATGCATATGAGAGATTCGGTAGATCATTTTGCCAACTTGTATATTCGGGACATAGTGAGGTTGTACGGGGTCCCAGTGTCGATTGTCTCAAATAGAGATCTGCGTTTTACTGCTAGGTTATGGCAGAGTTTGCAGAGTGCCTTGGGCACTAGATTGACTTTTAGCACGGCTTACCATCCTCAGACTGACGGGCAATCCGAGCGTACTATTCATATCCTTGAGGATATGCTTCGAGGCTGTGCCCTTGACTTTAAGGGGTCGTGGGAGAGATACCTACCCTTAGTGGAGTTTGCCTACAACAACAGTTTCCAATCGAGTATTACTATGGCACCGTTTAAGGCCTTGTATGGCCGACCGTGTAGATCTCCAGTTTATTGGGCCAAGGTGGGTGATGAACCTTTATTGGGCCCAGAGTTGGTGTGAGAAACGACGGAGAAAGTGGCACTTATCCATAAGAGGTTAGTTACAGCCCAGAGTCGCCAAAAGAGTTATGTCAACCGTAGGAGAAGGCCTTTATTGTTCGAGGTGGGTGATCACGTCTTTCTGAGAATATCACCTAGGGGGGGTTTGATGAGGTTTGGGAAGAGTAGGAAGTTGTCCTCTCGGTTTATTGGCTCTTTCGAGATCATTGAAAGGATTGGTAAGGTTGCCTACTGTTTAGCATTGCCACCACAACTGTCCGGAGTGCATGACGTGTTCATGTTAGTATGCTTCGGAAATATGAGCCAGATCCATCACATGTATTAGATTGGACCGACTTAGAGGTAGACGAGGATGCTTCGTATGAGGAGAGACCGGTGAGGGTCTTGGATAGACGGGACCAAGTCTTACGAGGTAAGACTATTCCCTTGGTCAAGGTCTTGTGGAAACATCACGGAGTTGAGGAAGCCACTTGAGAGCGTGAATTAGAGGTCCAAGAAAAATATCCAGACTTGTTTATGGATGTTTGAATGTGTAGTAAAATTTTAGTTTTGTGTAAGAAAACTATGAGAACATTGTATATGTTTTGAGATTATGAAAGCTTTATGAATGTTAAGTATGCTCCAGAAACACAAGTTGAATTTAAACATTGCATATGTTATTTAAGTTTTGGAAATATAAACTTGTTATAAACATTGAATATGTTTTGGAACGTGATATAGTATGTGTTGAAGTTAGTTAATTTCAAATGAATGCATGTTGAGTTATGTTGTATATTGTTCTCTTGAGAAGAGATGGAATCACCGGTAATGAGTCAAGATGGTGAGGGTTGTATTCTAATTATATTGAAAATTGAAAAGATCACAATTTTGAAACTTGTATGAAATTTCGGGGACGAAATTCTTTAAGGGGGGCAGGTTATAGTGGTCCAGGTTTCACCCCAACTTTTATAGTGTTCCGGACTTGGGTTCCAAGGTTAAGTATTGTTGTACATATATCTCTTTCCCGTCCTTTAATTCCTTATATTTGAGTTTTGGGATGTGTTGGGCAAGTTTGAAACAAGTTGGTTCTGAGTTGAAACAAATGGTTGCTACCTAGGTTTTTCCTTCTTCGCTCGAGTGAGCCTTGGGTGTTTGCTTCTTCGCTCGAGCGAGGGTTTGTGTGCTCGAGCAAGTATTGTGGGTCTTCAGGTTCCTTTTTCAGACGCAGCTTCCACTCGAGCGAGCTTTGTGTCTTGCGTCTCTTCACTCGAGCAAGTAGTATTGCGTTCGAGCGTGCGTCTGCGTCTCTTTTAGACCTGAAGGTTGGTATTCTTCGCTCGAGGGAGCGAGCCCTATGTTTTGTGTTTCTTCGCTCGAGCGAGAACTCTTGCACTCGAGTGTGCTTCTGCGTTGCAGACCTGAAACTTTACATTATTCGCTCGAGCGACGCTTCTTGCGCTCGAGCGAGGTTCTTTTGTGTCTGGTCGCTCGAACAACCATTCATTCACTCGAGCGAGCCCTGTATATACCAGTTTGCAGCAGCGTGATTCTACATCACTTTTTCATCTCCATTTCTCTCCAAACCCTAGATCCGGCTGTCTCTCTCTTTACACACTCTCTCTCTACAAATACACCTTGTTTTAGAGGTTTTCTACCCTTTTTCCTTTGTTAAAAAGGTAGAACTTTGTGTGGGCTTCACTTTGATCTGAAAAAGCTTGTGTTTGGAGCATCTTCAAGTTTCTCTTTCTTCTCCTTTGAGTTTCTTCATTTGAGGTAGGGATAATCTACTCATTTTTATGAGCTTTAGCATAAATGTAAGTCATTTTGTATAAATTGTGTGATTTGGAGATTTTGGAAAGTTAGGGTTTGAAATTTGAAATGTTTGAAAGAGGGGTTTTCTACTTTTGGGCCCCGTTGTGTATGTAAGGTCTTAAAAAGGGGTTATGTGTATATAATTGGTGAAATTGGGTCTTGGGCACAATAATTGAGAAAGGGGGATTGATGCCATAATTTAAAGTGAATAAATCATTTGCATAATTAATGAAATCAATTGTGGAAGTATGAGATTGATTTGGAAATCATGAAATTGGATCGAATTGTGATGAAATGATGTAGTTGGATTGATATATCGCTCCCCAAAGGAAAAGTTGATAAATTATCTGTTTGATAAATTTATTATCTGTTTAGAAATAACTGTTTTTGGGCTATCGGTGGAGGATAGCCATGATTGTTGTAAAAACTGCATGTTGATTAGGTAAATTGAAACTAATCAATTGGTTTATGTCATTGAATGTAACGGTTGGATTAACGCATTGAATATGTGAATTGATGGGTCATTGTACATGACCACATGTTTAAATACATTGTATATGTATATTGTGTGGGAGGAGATAGGGGATGTACTCCATTGTTTGAGAGGAGATAGGGGATGGACTCTATTGATAATTAAGTTGGCCGGAGTGTCCAGGGTGCAAGTCCCGAAACCTTATTTATTTATGGGTGCCGATTCCCTCAGATGTAATTCTGTAAAATGGCATGTGAATAGAAGTGTTGAATGGAGTGTGATATTGAAGTGTTGTTTTATGAGTTATAGTCTCATTTTAAACTATCTGGATAATATTGGGCTATGTCAATGAATTACTTTGGATAAATAATGGGAAGTGGATTGAATATGATGAAAATGCTTATTGGTTATGGAAATGGTATAAGTTGGTTTACAAGTGTTAAACATTTATCGAATGCTTATGTTTTAGTTAATTCTCATATACTATTTAGCATATCTCTACTGGGCTTTGGCTCACCCTACTTGGGACACCATTTTCAGGTTCAGGTAACATGCTGCCTCCAAGGTCTTAGCTTGGAAGATTTGGGAGTTAAAGGCTCAATTTTGTTGATTTATTTTTGGTGATATATGTAAATTCAAGCCGAGGGCTTTATTTGTAATAGAGTTAGAACTCTTCTTTTGTTATACTTAAGCGATAGCTTGGAAAGATGTAAGCTCGTAGGGCATTTCTTTTGTTATTAAAAGTTAGAATTACATGCTATAGTTTCAAGATGAATATCAATGTAAATGTAATGCATGTGATAATTGTTGTAAAGTAGACTACGACGAATGAAAATATATTATTTCTCTTATGTTTATGGATTATGTGAATGGTTGTCTTATACGGTATTTTGAGGGCGTTACATCCATTTACATAAATTTAGTTTCTCACAAATGCAAAAACTCATGCAAATACACATTTCAAATGTAAAGCAAATATTTAAAATTTTTAGGCACCGAAAAGGGATTAGAAATAGCTCAATGTTAATTGTTTTTCCCCCAATCTTCTGTTCATGGTTTATTTTGTAGGAACTTGTTTTTATATTGAAAAGATTATGCTTAAATAAAAGATATATATATATGAAATTCTATAATATTTAAAATTTGTATGGATAATTAATAGATGATTTTAAAAAATAAAATATTAAATTCAACTTGAAGATAAACTTTAAAAAGATTAAAGTGAAATATATGAAAATTCTATAACAAACTAACAAAAGATAAATATAGATTGTTAATAATAAAATATTAAATTCAACTTAAAGATAAACTTTAAAAAGATTAAATTGAAATATATGAAAATTCTATAACAAACTAACAAAAAATAAATATTGATCGTTAAAAAAATTATTATCTTTTTGGGATATTTATATCCCAATTTAATATTTTTTTATTTAAATATTTTGTTTATCTTTTATTTAATTTTTTATTTCGCAGTTCAAATCTAAATAGTTATATTTTTATTTTTGTATATTTTTTCATCTCTATTTTTTTTGTTATTCATATATAAATAATTACCTTTTTATTTTAAAAATTATTTGACTCGTAATATTTTTTTATTTAAATATTTTGTAATTGTTCATATATAAATAGTTAACTTTTTATTTTTAAAATTATTTGACTCTTAATATTTTTTTTTAGTTATTTTTTTTATCTTTTATTTGACTTTTTATATTATTTTGTGGTTGAAATTTGAATAGTTATATTTTTATTTTATTTTTTTATATTTTTATCTCTACCTCTTTGTTGTTCATATCTAAACATTTATCATTTTACTTAAATATATATAATCTTTTTGGCTTTTGAGATTTAGATAATTGACAAATAATTAAAACTTAGAAAAAAGTGAAAGGGGAGACTTGAGAGGTGATACGTGGGAGAGAGAATCCATAAGAATTTAGTATTAAGAGTTTGAAGAATTCTCATACTCCACTATATTTGCTTCTTTTTTTTTTTTATCTTTTATTTGACTCTTTATATTATTTTGTGGTTGAAATTTGAATAGTTCTCTTTTTATTTTATTTTTTTATATTTTTATAATTAAAAATTAGAAAAAAGTGAGAGGGGAGACTTGAGAGGTGACACGTAAGAAAGAGAATCCATAAGAATTTAGTATTAACAGTTTGGAGAATTCTCATACCCCACTACATTTGCTATAAAAAACATTTATATCTAAATCTTTATTTTGATTTACTCATATTTTTTTCTCCTTCTATCACATATTATATTTTTTTATTTTAAATTTTGTATCTTATGAAATGCCCTTTTCTATAATTCTGATAATTTTAAAACACCAAATGTAATTGTTTTGTCAAAAGCCTCCAAATATTTATTCCTAAATTCTCATAATTTTAAAATTCTCTCTTTCCTACATGGCAACATTCTTTGATTGCCTTTCATGTTTTCTATTTTTCATCATTTTTTATTTGTTTGATCAATTAAATTAAAATTAATTTCATTGCTTATGGATAAAGATTTGAATTTCAAAATTCTTCCATATAGATAAACATATAAAAACTGAAAATTAATTTTATAGTCTACAAATAAAGATAAAAATTAAACAATTAATTTTAAAAAATTAATTTCATAACTTATAGATAACTTAAAATTTCTTTAAAAAGATTAAACTAAAATATATGAAAATTCTATAACAAACTAACAAAAGATAAATATAGATCGTTAATAATAAAAAATTAAATTCAAATTAAAGATAAATTTGAAAAAGATTAAACTGAAATATTTGAAAATTCTATAACAAACTAACAAAAGACAAATATAGATCGTTAATAATAAAATATTAAATTCAAATTAAAGATAAATTTTAAAAAGATTAAACTGAAATATTTGAAAATTCTATAACAAACTAACAAAAGATAAATATAGATCGTTAATAATAAAATATTAAATTCAAATTAAAGATAAATTTTAAAAAGATTAAACTGAAATATTTGAAAATTCTATAACAAACTAACAAAAGATAAATATACATCGTTAAAAAAATTATTATCTTTTTGGGATATTTATATCCGAATTTAATATTTTTTTATTTAAATATTTTTTATCTTTTATTTAATTGACAAATAATTAAAAATTAGAAAAAAGTGGAAGGGGAGACTTGAGAGGTGACACATATAAGAGAGAAAACATAAGAATTTAATATTAAGAGTTTGGAGAATTCTCATACTCCACTAAATTTGCTTATTTTTTTTTTTAATCTTTTATTTGACTCTTTATATTATTTTGTGGGTGAAATTTGAATAGTTATCTTTTTATTTTTTATAATTAAAAATTAGAAAAAAGTGGGAGGGGAGACTTAAGAGGTGACACGTAGGAAAGAGAATCTATAAGAATTTAGTATTAAGAGTTTGGAGAATTCTCATAGTCTACTACACACACACACACACACACACACACATATAGAGAGAGAGAGAGAGTATAGATAGAGAGTATAGATTTTTCATTTTATTTAAATATATATAATCCTTTCGGCTTTTGAAATTTAGATAATTGACAAATAATTAAAAATTAGAAAAAAGTGGGAGGGGAGACTTGAGAGGTGACACGCAGAAGAAAAAATCCATAAGAATTTAATATTAAGAGTTTAGAAAATTCTCATACTCTACTATATTTGCTTATATAAATAGATATATATATATATATATATATTGGAACAATCTTCTGTGTACAATAAATAAATTGAAACAAAATCAAACAAATAAAATAAATAACGTACCGAATTTATTTTATTGAACCGAACGAATATTTAAAAGATCAAGTTTAGTGTGTGACACTATATCCTTAAGACAAATTCGCCCCATTACTGTGCTTACGGACTGATGGCGTCTATCTCCCAGGATACAATGATCTTCACAAATTTATAGTAGCACTCCAAACAAATTTATCCGGCGAACTAGAACCTGTGTTCTATACTCTCTAATTTTTTTTCCTAGAAAATATGTGAAGAATATATCATGCAAGAAAGAAAAAGTAGAAGGAAAATGAAGATTTTTCGGATTCCCAAAAAGTTGGAACAGATCTGGTTTATATAGACCCGAACAGGTGTTAAATTTTGAATTGAACAGGTACTATTTGAATTTCAACAGATCTGCTGGACAGTTTGATCTGTTTGAACTGTATAGATTCAAATCTGTTAACTGCAGTAGTTTCTGGCAGTTATAAAACTATAAAACAGTTTGAATCTGTTTAGGAATTTCAGACAGAATGTGGTAAAAATTGGATAGAAAATTAATTTCAATATTGGCACAAAATTGGAATTTAATTTCATTAAGAATTTCTGCAAAAAATTAAATAAATTTTGTCCAAAAAATTAATATTAGAACCGACACGACCCACACCCGCGCCCGGCACGACTGGGCTGGGCTGGGCCGGCCAGTCGGATAGATTGTAGCGGCGGAACGCGCACGTGTGGTGGTTTGAGCTAAGGTTTCATTTGTCTATAACTCCTCTCTTTTATAAACTTGGGGTGCACCTTGGGGCCCAACCCAAGTGTTGCCACCTAGAACTTATATACACACATAAGTTCTATTCAAGTTTCAATGTAGGACAAGCCTTTCAAGGAAATCCACATTTAATTCTTTAAATGTTCAATTCTACGAACCCGAAAACGACGTCAACTTCCCATTCACTCATAAATGGTTTTGACAAATTGTTTTCACCGTGTGACTTGCTATGCGGTAAGAAACACGTCACCTCTTCAGACTCACCCTAAAAGACGTTTAGGGCCCACTCAATTTTGGGCTCAAAGTTGGCCCAAAATAAGTCTTATAAAACCAAAATTTCCAACAATCCCCCACATGAATGGAATTTGACGGAGAGAAAATGCAACAACATGATCTAACAGAGAGTACACAATTTGGAAATATTCTGCAAATGATAGATAGCTTTTGACTTTGAACCTTCCCTTGTGAGAAGCTATCAAATTTATTAGCTAACCAGTTAACATGATATCTTGAACTGTTCAGCCGTTTGTGTAAACCAAGACAATAGAACTCACACAGTATATCCCCAGACACAGTTTAGTTTTCACTATTGTGTTCATTTTGGCCTTGAACAACCTGGTATTTCATAAGTGCTCTAGAGAATTGTAGTCCTTCACAAATCTCATAGAATCAGCCCAGTTCACACTCATATAAGTGATTCTTATGAAGAGTATCTTGCCATACTCTATTAGGTTTGCCTAGATATAAAAATCATTAAAATTTTACTTAACCTAAAACGCTACAGACATCACTATTTCATCTCAGAAATGGATAGGAGTTTGACTCCCCAATGATCCTTCTGAGTCATATACAACTCGGTTGTCCCTTTGAACCTAGATCTTGGGATCTTCAGTTAACTAGGTTGGGTTGCCGTTGTGGTAACAATATTTAATAGGCTTAAGTCTCATTCCCCTCGATGAGTTCTCAATTAGCTTTCTTGCTAACCCTTTGGTTAGTAGATCCGCTATGTTGTCTTTAGACTTCACATATTCAATGGAAATAAATTAACATTCATAGGTGTTCTAGCAAGATGATCATCACCTTTGCTAAATTTGTCAAGTATTTTCTCAATATAAAATAAGTGTGACAAATGTGTTTATATTAAAAACACAGACAAAGGTTATGTCATTATATGTCTTTATGTGGATGATATGCTCATCATAGGTAGTAATAATGACATAATTAAAACTACCAAGAAAATGTTAAATAAACATTTTAATATGAAGGACATGTGCATTACTAATGTAATTCTTGGTATGAAAATTACCATTAGGTTGTATCTTTTTATGTATTGTAAGTTTTGTTACGTTATTTTGTCAATTTATTTCAGTTTTGATTTTGCCAAAATCCTTTTACATAATTTTAAATTATATTTTCCATATAGTTTGGTAATATTTTTCCTACAATCTTAAGACAGATTCGTCCTCCCACCGACGCTTAGGATTCAATGGACGTCTATCTCACATGATACAACGATCAATGTCTTGCACTAGCAGCACTACTATTGCAAGCCCAGTGAACGTCGCTATCCATGTACTCTCTTTATAGAAAAATTAGACTCAGGAAAATATGAAGAATAAATGTAAAGATAAAGAAAAATGATGAATTCTCTATATAAATTGAAGTAAGGGAAATAGAATTTATAGACTTCTATGTGACTCTTTGGAAATGTTGTGACCCTTCAAAGGACACACCTTTCCAACTCAAGAGACACAACCATTGGAGTAAATTTTAATTCAAATTTTCCAACAATATATATATATATAGTATAGATAGATAGTATAGATTTATCATTTTATTTAAATATATATAATCCTTTCGATTTTTAAAATTTAGATAATTGACAAATAATTAAAAATTAGAAAAAAAGTGGAAGGAGAGACTTGAGAGGTGACACGTAAGAGAGAGAATTCATAAGAATTTAATATTAAGAGTTTGGGAAATTCTCGGTTGCATTTGATAGAGCTTTCTAACTGTGATTTGAGAGTAGGAGTTGTATTTTGAGTTTGTGAGTTTTGGAATTATGATTTGAGTATAGAAAATTTGTTTAGTGAAAAAGTTTTAAAAAGAGTTTTGAATTGAGTGGGAGATTTTTGATGTGACATATAATATTTGATACAAAAACTTATAATTTATAACTAAACACACAATTCAAAATTCTATTAAAGCTCATAAAAAATTTAAAAAATATTTTTTCAGAATATATAAAAATTAATATGTGTCAATTATATATAAAAAAAAAAAAAAAAAAACTATTCCAGTCAATCAGCCGGACGACTAATTAACCTAAATTCTCTAGCCCTAACACAGTGTTTTCAAAATTAAATGTGAAATTAACTTTGAAAAACTATAAATAAACATGAAACTCAAACCACGGGGTGGAATTAGCTTTGGAAAAGTGTTCCAAACAGAGCCCTCATGCTCTACTACATTTACTTATATAAATAACTAGCCTATCATCCGTGCTATGCTCGGGATAATTATAGATATTTATATTTGTTTTGGATTTTTTTTAATATATAAATTATGTTTTTTAAGATTTTTTTCTTATCACTACCCATAGTGTATGGGGAAGTTGAAAAGGGTACTGCAGTAACTATATACGAATTGTATCTATAATGGGGAAGTTGAAAAGGGTACTGCAGTAACTATATACGAATTGTATCTATAATTATTTGTATAAGGGGATTTTAAATGCTGATCAGAGAATTTTGACCAAATCAATAATTGCAGGCATGTGGAAAGATATGTGGATTGAAAAAAGTTAATAAATGCTAATCAGAGGATTTTGACCAAATCAATAAATGCTGAGTTTTTTTTTTTTTAAATAAAAAATTTTAAAAATTCAGATTGGAATATTGAAACTTCCATAGGCCTTGGGGGTTAAAAATACCCTTTTGCTTAATATATAGTATAGATAATATAGTATAATATAAATATAGATATAGATATATATAGATAGTGGAGATATGAAATGAAACTCTCTCTCCTCTTTCATTCATTCAGTCAGACTCTTGTTATATGCATGGTATAGATGTATACGAAATGAAACTCTCTCTCCCCCTTCATTCATTCAGACTCTTGTTATGTTAGCTAAGATCGATCAAAACGAACCTCTTCTTTTTCTCTATCGTCGTCTCTGCGAACCCTAGCTTTCCACTTCTCTGTGCTTCGATCAAAGCTCGCATTTTTAAACTTTGAGCATGGCTTCCGGATCATCGGGTCGTAACAACTCTGCTTCGAAAGGGTTTGATTTCGCCACCACCGATGACATTGTTTGCTCGTACGAGGACTACGACAATTAGGATAATTATAATGGAAGGCACTCCGATTCCGTGATCGGATCCAATTCTGCTAAGGTATTGTTCTCATATGCTCGCTATTTATTGGTTTGATTTCGAGTCGAAATTGTATTGTGTGATTGGTAGTTTAGGGTTTTTGGATTTTGATTTGGATTAGTGAAATTATACTTTCTGTTGCATTTACTTGAATGGAGAAAACTCTTGTTGAATTACAATTAACATGGTATACCGTGGCAGAATTGGATCCGATCGCGAAATCGGCGTGACTTCCTTTAGAATTATCTTGATTTGTGATGGAAGATAGTATATGCCAGATTTCTGTTCATGGGGTTTGTTGTTCTGATATTTGTAGAGATAAAATCTTTAGTCTAACAGCAAATTTTTTAGAACACAACCAAATTAATTAATCGTTCAATGAAAATTTTGAATTTGCTATTTTTTTTAGCAATCCTAAGGTAAATAGGCTTATATGTTTGTTTCTTTCAAATTTCCTTATTTAAAGGGTTGCTTGTGAGAAAATATGATCCAAATGAACAAGAAAACAATCTGATCTCTGTCCAAAACAATCTGATATGATAAACAATATACAGAAATGCAATAATCAGCTTAAAACTTGTGGTAAATAGGCTTATATGTTTGTGGTTCAAATTTGTTACTTTCTGTAGTAACATGAAAAATATATGCTATAATTCATGCTTATGTTTATGCATACGTATTTGTTGATGTGGTTTATTTCCCCTTAAATCTAAGTGTGTGTTAGGTTTCTTTGGTTGTTGTTACTAATATGTCTAAATTTATCATAATGTTTTGGGTTTTAATTCGACTATGACCTGTGTATGCATGTCATATTTGTGATTAGCTTTGAAGAACAATGCAATGGTCCAGAGAAAGGTGACTAGCTAGAATTTGGGCCTGGAGTTCTTCTCAAGGCCTCTCGTTTCTGCGCACACACAAAACTATCTCAGTTTGCTTCAATACTGAATTTTGCTTGTTGTAGGATAGTGTTGGGCAGCGGACCTTGGTTATTTACTTGTAAAATGCAGTGGTTTCCAATTGGGTCACCCTAAAATCCATTTTATTTTTCACATGTTAGTAGTCTGAAAGTCTCTTCTCACTGCTCTGTGGATACCTTGACTATAGTTAATGTCTGCTGGATTGGTATGTGAGCCATTTTGTTTGTTGAGTTAGTGTTTACCGTCCTCATATTGTTTACGCAAAATATTTTTAAAGTTAACATTAACATTGGTGGTTCAGTTCAGTGCAAGTTTTCTTTCCTTCCAAGACTTGCCAAATTCCCCCAACCCAAAATGGGAAAATCACCAATCTAATTTTATGTGCATTGCTGTTTCCTGCTTCAGATCCTTGAGATTGAAACTCTTTAATGATGGCTACTGCAACCGTCTCTTTTGCTGGTCCACGTTATGCTCCAGAGGACCCCACTCTTCCCAAGCCTTGGAAAGGGCTAGTTGATGGTAAAACTGGTTATCTTTACTTCTGGAATCCGGAGACCAATGTCACTCAGTATGAGAAGCCCGCTGCCTCTTCACACACGGGCTCAGCTCCACCACAAAAGCTGTCTGCAGCACCTGTAAGTTCTTCGGTTCAAGTTGAACAATCTTCTCATGGACATTGTGACAGTATCTTCAATGATGATGATGATATATATAATGGAGGTAGCAATAGTGGGTCTAAGCTTGATACAGGAACATGGAGTTATCAGATCTGTGTTCTACTCATGTTTACAAGCTTTACTTTTTTGTCTTTATAGTTTGTTCAGAGAGTCAACCAGCAGTGCTGCTATTGATGTCACTCAGGTTACCTTGTGAAATATCTAGACTTGTGAACCTATCAACCTGTTGGGAGGTTGGAAGTTGGATGATGATTCTTGATTTAGGCTTCTGTGCCCTGATTTTGCTTTGCTTGAGGTGTTGAACGGTGGTCATATATATATTCAAAAAAAAAAAAAAAATTCCAGTTGTTTATGGATAAATTTTACAGTACAGGACCTATGTTAGTGGACTATACTTGGATAAATTCTAATTTACTTCAGCACAGTTTTTAATAGTGTATTAACATCTAAGTGGATAATATACTATTAGTTTAATAATTTTCGTTTCCTTTGCGTCCTCTCTTTATTTGGTTGTTTTCTTCACCCTTTTTGATAAGGTGTATTTATTGCATCTGACTGTTTGATCACCCATAACTGGCTCAATTGATATTGTGCAGTGGCTTTTGGGAAGTGCCTGCGTGGATTGAGTGCTCTTAATATTGATGCACTTGGCTTCCATGAATATATCTAGTTGATTTTTTAAATGAATCAGTATAGACCTGATTTACTGACACTAGGCAAGTGAACTAGGATGGGCTTTGATTTTGTTGAAATCATTGCTTGGGAAACTATGCACAAGAATTCAAAAGGGATTAGAAACTTTGTTCATAAAAGCATGGATAACCATTACATTTGTGTCACCTCGATGACTATTAATGAGCCCTAGGTTGATGATGTTAGTACCTCAGACATCTTGTTCGTCTATTTCTTGAATTTATGCCAGTAATTTTAATTTAGTTTGACGTTTTGGACAGGATTTTGTTCTGTGATGAAAGCCAGGATACACCACACTATGAAGTCCTTGCCAAGTTTGGTTTTCAATTCTTGTTGTAATGAAAGTTCTAAATTTATCGCAACATTTTTAGTTTTGCAATGGGTTGCAGTCACATCTACTTTTGAGACAGCTAAAATGTTGTGTTTGGTGCAAGTTGTGAAAAACTTGCTTGGGAAAATATCGATTTTGGTAAACATGAAGTGTGTGTAGCTAAGAATTGAGGGGTTATCTTTAAATCTTTAATTTGCTTTGGTAGAATTTATGCATTAGTCCATGCTTCCACTTCCTTCTGTGATGGTTTGGTCCTATTCTTGTTGGCTTGCTAAACTAATTGCTCTTATTTTGCATTAGAGTGGGAAAGGTGGATCAGATCATTCTCAAAATGTTCCTAATGAGGAGATAGGCGTTGGACATGGAGGGTCTTCTGGCAGAGGTTATGGCTTTCGGCTGTTGGAAATGGCCCATCTGTCGAATCTTATCGCCGTCAGCATGAAATTACTATTAGTGTAAGCATCTAACAATATTTGTACATTAGGTTGCTTACTTATAATCTGCAATATTTTTGCTTCTTAGGCATTCCATTTGATTGAACATTGGGTTCTATATTTTACTTTCAACATTTCAATCCTTGGGTCGTCGCTCATGATGCTTTCTTTGATGATTATGAAGACAGAAAGGTTCTCAAGTAGAACAATCTTGTTTTTAGTATAGAATATTACAATTAAATGTAGTTTATTAGTTTACAACAGTATGATTAATTAAGTTGCCCCCCCAGACTTCGCTTGCTCTTTATTGGAATTCTTCTGGCTCATGCCTTTTACACTAGACATGCATTTGGGAAATTCAGAAGTGTGGCATTATTTCATTGTCCATGGTGTTTTAGGATCTCCTTCAATTTTCCACTATGTATTCCTTTATATTTTCGTTGTGCAGTTTATATTGTTGTAATGGATTAGGGTGTTTTTGTTTCAATTTTCATCAGGGAGATAATGTACCCCCTTCTTTAACATCATTTGAAGCTACTGGTTTTCCTTTAGAGCTTCTTCGAGAGGTATGAATTTCTTTCTATATTTGCGACTCTGTATTGGCTAGAAGTCTATGCAAGTTTACTTTGATATGTGATCTTAGTGTTTTCTGTGAAAACTTCTGTGATTGTTGGAGGTCTGATGTGAAGCTTTAGGACTTATGTTCATTATTTTCCATCTTTACTTTTTGTCGCAGGTGCGATATTTGCTCCAAGGAGGAGCTAAATGTCGTACACTGTGCTACCCCCTTATGAGGGGTTTGGAGTGGGATTGTGTATTGTAATTTGGTCAATGTTGCTTGCTTAATAGATTATATAATAAGAAATCATTTTACATGTTCTGTGTGAAATGTACTAACACTACAACAAAACTAACTATTTACGGCATCATGTTTACGGCATGCATTAAATGCATGTCGTAGTTAGTACATTTTACGACATTTTTTTTTGCTGCAAGCCGTTAATGTTTTGTCAATAATAGCATACATACCATGTAAGTCGTTAATTAATATATTTATGGCATACAAAAGTATGCCGTAAAAAATATATGTTTTCACGACTTACAAAAATATGTCGTAAAATATTTGTAAGACGATATACATTTCATGTTGTAAAATATTATAACTTTATACGATGTGCTAATGAATGTCATGAAAACTTCTTTAAAAAAATAAAATAAAATTCAATTCGATTTTTTTTATGACATGCAAAAGTATGCCGTAAAAAATGTATATTTTCACGGCATACAAAAATGTCATAAAATATTTGCACTTAAGACCATACATTTCATGTTGTAAAATATTAAATTTTATATTTTTTTTGAATTTAGTGATTTTTTTAGAAAATTAAAAAATATTTTCCTTCTAAGTATATGAAAATTATTTGAATTTAAGAATTTAAAAACTTATGCCACACTCCCTCTCATTTTAGATCCATACCTGCTTTTGTCCCAAACCCTCTCATTCGCTAGAGAAATTATATTTTTATTATAAATAATAAAAACAAAATTCTAGATATTCTTAAATATTTATAAATTTTTAGTGGATATGAGAAATTTTTATTTTTATTTCCAATAAACTAGAAATTGTAGTTATAATCTAGATTTTGTTTAATACAAAAATATTTTATAAACTTATATCACTATTTACATCATTCTCACACCTCTCTCTCTCTCTCTCTCTCTCCCCCCATCGGCATCTCACACAGACACACGAGCACCACCACCGACCACCACCAGCCATTGTTTCTCCGATTCAGAAACATGAACGCATCTCCGGCAGCAGATTTCTTCTACGGCGAGGTCATTTGATTCCGATTTCTTTGTGAGTTCAATTCATCGTCTCTCTCTTTACACTCTCTTTCTGTACATATATAAATCAATCGTATATAATTTCTAATTTGTCTGATTATTTTCTTAATTGATTATTTTCTCCATAAATCGTTTTCTAATTTCTGATTATTTTCTTAACTGATCTGTAGTTTAAATTACACAAATCCAGATCTCTCCTCTCATTCACCAAGTAACTAATTCTCACTTCGAGAGAGAGAAATGAGACAGTGATTCATATTTGATCGAACATTGGTTTGGAGGAAATTGAAGCCCTTAGATTTGTCTGAAATTGTTGTGTTTTGTTGCTTTGTTTCTGCATCGATTCACTGAACTGCATCATTCTCTCCTGTGGTTGAAGAAAACTCATTAACAAATTTTTAATTCTATTTTTTTTTGGTCTTTTCAAATTCATAAAAATAGAGGGAAAAGTATAAACATTAGAACAAGAGTTGAGTTTTTGAATGGGTTAATACCAGAAATAACAGGTTGAACATTGTTGAGGACCATGGTAATGGCAAGAAGGTAAATCAAATGAGCAACAGCTTTTTGCATGTCTTTGCTCTCTGTGAAAATGACAGCAAAATGGTTTCTAGTAGTCATTATAATTGACATGAACAATATCCCTATTAGAAGAGACTCTGTCACTGTTACAAAGACTGAGTATTTTGCTGCCTTGGGATGTTTTGATCCTAGCTCATTTGAAACCCTAACACTGTCATGAAGGAAAAAAAATTAAATAAATTGTTCAAAAGAAACCAAGAATGAAAATTAGGTAAATACCTTGCAATGAAATTTGACAGGGAAAGTAAATATGTGTCAAAAGAGAATCAATAAATGCGACATAAATTTTTTCACAAAAGTGCATAGAATGCGGCTAGGATATCCCACTACTGCATGCATTCTGGGTATTTTTTTTGAAAATTTACATCAGTACTTAAAAAAAATTCAAAAGATCGATACAACACAATGGAATTTGAAAGGGACATAAAATATATATGTGAAGAGGAGAACAAAAAAATGCTAGCGAGGGATATGGAATTTTTTTTTTTTAAAAATATACATGTAGTCAGGATGAATGTAGTGTTTTAATCCAAGCTCGTTTGAGGCAGGATGAAAAATAAGTGCAACTCCATGAGGCAGGAGAAGATTTTATGAAGGGATTTTTTAGGATTCCAATGGCTAAAACTTTTCAACAAGATTCTGGATAATTCTAAATACACCCACAAAATTTCTCAATACACCCATTTTATGAGACACAATTCCCCAAATAGTGGGTTTATTCAATATTGCCACTAATTACAAGTGTGAACCCTATGAATAATAATACAGTGTAGAGATAGGAAGGGGGTAATACCAGGAAGGAGGTGAAGACAGCAAAGAAGGCCCCAAATCCAAGAATAACAGAGTACCCAACACCTTGATTTAAAACTACTTTCCCTCCAAAGAAACTGCTCTGTCTCACACAACTGTCCCCCGTGCTTGAGTAATACTTGGCGGCGAACACAAACGGCGGACAATTTGGCAGAGAAGAAGCCATGAAGCCACTGCTCTTCTCCAACTTCAACCGTCAGAGTCTGGCACTCTGTTTGTGTGGGAATTTATATACACATAGAGGAACTGAATTGCTTTATTGTGACGGTATACACAATATGGTTCTAGTCGAACTATGAAAGTTTCTCTCGTTGCTTGCTATGACAGGCATGTCTTGGATGGCATTGATGCTTTCAGTGGTCACTCTCTTGGCTTTGAATTATATATATATATATGTATATGTGGCATGTCAATTATATATGTTTTGTCACACTTGAAAATTAGATTTTTTTTTATTGCCCAAATTAGGTTCTTTTACTTCTTAAAAAAGGAAAAATGTGTGCGCCTAGTATTTGTCCTACATTGGAGCAGATACTGCTTGAAGGTCAGACTCTTTTTTTTGGGTGTTTGGTGAGTTTGACCCTTAAAAAACCCGCGGGTGCCCTTTTCCTTCTCTGTTAAAAATACACGCTGATTTTTATGTTATTTTTGGTGGTTTTATGGTGTATTTGTATTTTTGCAGTTTTTGACTCTTGCTTTTCAACTGAAGTTTTGCCCAATGGGTTGTATCAACTCTATTTGCATGAGATCATTACTGAATTACATGAAGCATTCCCTGAGTCATCCTTTCTCACATTCAATTTCCGAGAAGGTGAGAAACGGAGCCAGTTTGCTGAAATTTTATGTGAGTATGATGTTACTGTCATGGATTATCCGCGACAATATGAGGGTTGTCCCCTGCTACCAGTCTTTGATTCACCATTTCCTTCGTGTTTGTGAAAGTTGGCTCCCAAGCGGGAATCGCCAAAATGTTATTCTGTTTCATTGTGAGAGAGGGGGTTGGTTGCTGTTGGCATTTCTTTTAGCTAGTTTCTTGATTTTCAGAAAGTTGCATAGTGGAGAAAAAGACTCTTGAAATTGTTCATCGGGAGGCTCCTAAAGTTGCATTTAAAATTTCGGGCCTTACTAGAGAGAAAATAAGAAAAATATAAAACAGGGAAAAATGAATCACTCACTTGCAAAACATAAAAGGAAAATGAATATTTATCAGAAGCAATATTGTTTGAATTGATGAATGAGTTGCTAATGCTAACATTTCATACCATAATATATAGTTGTGCACTAGGAGTGTTCTTTATTATCATTTTATTTTTGTCATGAAGTTCACTTAATTTGATCATGTCTGAGAATGTAGCTAAAATCGCTAGTGCTGCAGCCTCCATGTCTTTTGCTCTGTCTGATTTAAAGGCATTTAATCTCAACTTTGATAATCTTGTAATGTCTCTGTCCATACTCCAGCCATAAAAGTGGACTGCCAACAAGCTGGTCCTCTTCTCTCTTTAATTTGAGCTGCCTGTCAGTCACCATGTTGATTGAGTTTGATTTTTCAAGATCCTTCCATTGTGGACTTCCATGCTACAAAGTCCTTGAGTTTCATTGAAATCTATACACTTGGTTGGAACATGAAACATTCAGGAAAAAGTGTTTTGTGGTCGTGTGTGTGTGTGGAAAGCACGGTAGTTTCATCTGCATCCAATTTCTATTTTGGCCCTTGGGGGGGGGGGGGGTTGGTAGGACAAAATTTAATGAAATTTTCTACTTGATCAATGTCCAGGGCTGAAGAATCCAAAGCCAGAACAGCATTCTGGAAATAAAGAATCTGCAAATTTGTGTCAAGTAATGCAGAGGATTCTCACTATAGGAAATGCATTGAACCAAGGCACTGCTTGAGGTATTTTTCTGTGAGATTGAAGTATGTTATGATCTGTAATATTTTGTTTGGTGGAAAGCTTTTGGCATTGACGTCCTCCTTTGTATTTCAGGATCTGCTATAGGATTCAAATTGGACAGCCTACTTAAGCTGTCTGATACTCGTGCAAGGAACAATAAAATGACATTGATGCATTGGCAACCTCAGGAGCTTGATTTATGCCCAGGAGTAGGCATACAATGTTTTCTGTAAAAGAGAACAATTTAGAAATATGCTTGAAAGGAAAAATGCTGACTCTTCTTTTTGTAAAGGAATTTTTGGTTACTACTTGCTAGATATTTGTCTGATAACACATAACACTGAAGTTTTCTTTATGAAACAAAATCTGGTTATCTGACATTCTTGTGTTTTTAGAGAGTAATTTTGTATGTACAAATTTATGATGGTTCTTTAAATTGCTTTGCATGTATTAACTGTTTTCTCTTCTTGAATAGTTCACCATATTTGTTTAACAACTTCAATTTTGTTGTGCATGTTCAACATCTTTTTTGTATTTATTCTTCCAATGTTTCTTTGAATTCTTGTGTGATGCCATGTCAATTGCTTTCTTGTCTTCATTAGCTTATTGCCAAGAAGATGCCAGAGTTGCTGGATTTTGATTAGGATCTCGTTCATTTGGAAGCAGTCTCTAAGGTTTGCATTTTTCTTAATGTAATATGTGAATGGGGTGTCTCTAGTTGATTTGTACAATTTATTGCTTGTCCCAACTGCATATCAAATGGCTAGATCCAATTGAAGTCTTTAGCTGAAGAAATGCAAGCTGTGAGTAAAGGTCTTGAGAAGGTTGAGCAGGAACTCACTGCTTCAGAGAATGATGGTGCCATCTCTGCAGGCTTCCAAAAGGTAGGGGACATATTTGGGACACTAGGTTACTCCTTTTTTTATTATTATTTTTTATTCTGATTTATGTTGGATCTTCATAGATGTACACAATTCTAGTTTCTTGACAAAACTAGTGTATGTTTGTTGACAGTGATGCTGAGATATAAAATAAAGGGGATTTGCCAATACTGAAATTTTAATCTTAGTGGAAAATTCAGAAGTAAATTTGGTTTGATTTTTCTTTTGTTAAAATCTGCAAGTTCTTGCTTAGTTAAGTATACTGGCACATTTATCTTGCAGGGAAGAAGTGCAGATTCATTGTCTCAGTATTTTGGGAATTCGGCTAGGTGCCCTTTTGAACAAGGTTTGGTTTTATTTGCCACATTTATGTACTTAATTTTCTGTTGCTATCAAGTAAGGAAGTTAACTACATTTCTTTTCTATTTGATCTGCCACATGGATTATGTTAGAGATGTATATGTATGTAGGTTAGATTAGATGATGGGAGTGAAAATGCTAACATATTTCATTGCATGAGTCTAGCTAACTTGGTCAAGAGCCAAATTTAATTGAAATATTTCTAACATTGTTACCAAAAAATGCCTAATGCCTTAGAGATTTAGGGCTTTAAGTTTATAAGCTATTGCTTGGTTTGTTCACAAGTTGCTGCACTTTATAAGCTACTGTCTTTGTTTGGATGTGCATACGGCTAGGCAATGTTATGTTCTTGTGTGTGTGTATATATATGTATTAAAAATATCTTTCTACGGCATGCAAAATTATGCCGTGAAAAGTGTAATGACTTATGGCATGTAAGAAAATGTCGTAAAAGACATATAAATAATATCATAAATATATTAAAAATAACTTTTTAAGGCATGCAAAATTATGCTGTGAAAAGTGTAATGATTTATGGCATGTATGAAAATGTCATAAAAGATTATATACGGCATACAAAATATGTTATAAATATATTAAAAATAGCCTTTTACGGCATGCAAAATTATGTCATGAAAAATAGTCATAAAAAATTATATACGACGTAGAAAGTATGCCATTGATGTTTAATATGTTATTTTTTACAACTTTTCTTGCATGTTGTAAATGACGATCAACTTTTTACAACTTGTCATAATGACATTTGTGTGCATGCTGTGAAAGAATTTTTACGGCATACATTGCAAGCCGTGAAAATTATAATAAATAGAAATTTCTTTGAGTTATGTAGTTCAAGATTTTCACTGACCATGGGGTTGAACTTGTGTTGGTGTTCGGTAAGGTTGTGTTGCTAGTTGGACGGATAGTTCTTGAATTTGTTCATACAATCTAGCATTTTCAGTTTCAAGCTCTGAAATTGAACATTTCAACTGTAGAATTGTTTTTTTATCATCTCTTTTTAAACTTCCAACATCCTTAGTTTCGTTTGGTTTCTGCTGTCTCTTTCTTGAAGTTTCGAGTTATTTGATGTCAAGATTCTTATTGCAATGTCATTTTCTTGAAGTAATTCATTCCAATTTTTCTCTTCTTCTATTTTGGATTTAGAAAGTGCCTTTAGTCTTTGATGTAGATTAGCAATTTGAGCATCCTTTGATTCCTCAGATTCTTGGGGTTGATGAATTGTTGAGCCACAAATGTTATCATGATGTTGGTCCATCGGCTCATTATGTTCTTCTTCATCCCTTTCTTCATTGTTTTCTTCTTCTTCTTTCGATTCAGTGCCTTCATCTTCTTCTTCATTGTCTTCTTCTTCTTTCTGTTCATTTTCTTCTTTGTCTTCTACTTCTTCATTTTCTTCTCTAGCTTCCTCTTCTGCACTGTTTGCTTGATCATCTTCTCCATTGCTTGCTTCTTATTCTTCTGTGTTGCCTTTTCCTTCTTCATTCCCTTCTTCTTCTTTGGATGACTCTTCTGATATCTCCTTTAATTTGGCCAATGCCATTTTTGATTCTTTCTTTTTCTTTTTACCAAGACGAAACTCCTCTGATGGCTTTTTAACTAACTCCTTGTTATCTATCTGTAACATGAGGCTCTTTTATTAGAGAAATATTTAAAATTCACTGAGAGAAAAATTCAAATAAGTCAGATAAAATTCATCTAAATCATACTAATGGAAAAGAAACTTCAGAGAAAATTGTATGGGCTAGAGAAAATTACACACAAGGAGACATAATTTTATGGGTCAGAAAATTATGAAACAAGCAATATAATTTAGATAACAGAGAAAATCAAACAGGACATATAAGTTAATGTTACTATAATTGTGGTCAGAGAAATTTGGATTCCAGAGAAAATTCATTACAAGGTCTGGAATAAACAGTGTTAATCAAAGAAGCAATATAAATTCAAATTTCAGAGAAAATTGATCTCAATCAGTCAAGACACATAAGTTATGGGCCATATAAAATTACACACAAGGAGAATTAATTTTGTGGGCTAGAGAAAATTATGAAACAAGCAACATAATTTAGATATTAGAGAAAATCAATTAAGGCATATAAGTTAATATTACTATAATTGTGGTTAAAGAAATTTGGATTCCAGAGAAAATTCATTACAAGGGCAGAAATAAACCAGTGGTAATTAAAGAAGCAAAATAAATTAAAATTTAAGAAAAAATTGATCTCAATCAGTCAAGGCACATTAGTTATTCCATATAAGATATTACATCGCAGAGAAAATTGATCAAATCAGGTAAGGCACAAGGAGAGAAACAAACTAGTGGTCAGAGAAATTTTAGGCTTTGTTTGGTAGAGCTTTTGAAGTTTAATTCTTCCCCCTTAGTTTGACTGTGTTGTTTGGTTATAGTTTTAAAAAATTAATTCCACACCCACTTTTCAATATCACATGTCACATCACTCAATTCAAACTCTTTTCAAAATTCATAACCAAACAAATTTTCCACATTCAAATCATAATTTTAAAACTCACAAACTCAAAATACAACTCTATTCTCAAATCATAATTCTAAAACTCTACCAAACGCAACTTTAGAATTTCACTGAGATTTCAGTGGCGATAGAAATCTTACCTGTCGAGGTGCAAGAGAGTGGACTGGTATCATCTGCAGCTGTTTGGTCAAGCTTTGCAAGTTTCACTTGGCACATCTTGGGAATTCAGTTGTGTTACTGTCTTCCTACTCAATGATATTCGCATGTTCACATAGCCAATACTGTGATGAAAATTGAAGTAATTAAATTTTGCTAAACACACAAATTTGTAAGTATCATAACTGTAAATTTGAATGGAAATTCTACTTACCAGCAATGCAATGCTGTAATAGAATTATGTGCAATGACACACCCCGTAACGTTTTCTGGAGTGTTGTGCAATGCTGTGATAGAATCGATCAATGTTGCTGTGGTTGCTTCTGGCCAATCATACTGCTTCATTGATTCAAGAGGTTTCACGTACTTGATAAAAACCCACCCTATTGAATTCCCACTTATTGCAAAAAATAGGGTGAGACACAAGTACAAGGTAACAATGATTGCTACATCTTTGAAGTTAGTTGATTGCTTACCTTTCATTGCTTTGACTAAGACATTCGTAAGAACAGGACCAGTGAGTCTTGTGTCCTTTGGGAATCTTCGCCTTAAGAATGCAATGTTTAGCTTTTTTGAGTATCTTAA